>PPKH03000019.1:0-231802 GCA_003709205.3 Ogataea zsoltii
AAAAAAAAAGGGGTTTTCTTTTGTGGTTGTGAAATTTTTAAAAAAGGCTCAAAAAAAAAAAAAAATTCAAAAAAAAAAAAAAAAAAAAACAGAAATCTTTCGCGAGATTCCAAATCAACAAAAAAAAAAAAAACGCGTAGATTGAATAAATAAACCAAACTTGTCATCGCGCTCGCTTTTTACAACACTACTCCTTCCAGTTAGTGGTCACGTAGGCAAAACTGCTTGCCAATCCGCAAACAAACACCGTCTCATACCACCGCTTACGTCAGCGACATCTTGTCTGCCACAATGAGCCCGACACAACCCACACAGCCCACGCAGCCCACGCAGCCGAGCGCGGTCGACCCCGGACTCGACGTGCTGGCCCAGGAGCTCGTGCGTGCGGGCGTGGTTTGCCGGCTGATCTGCACAACCAGCAACGACGTGCACAACGGAAAGGGCTACATCGACGTGAAAATGAAGGATCCATCTCAGGACAAACAGGAATGGATCTTTGGACGACGGGTCGAGAGCTGCGATTATCCGCTCAAAACCAAGAGCAACCGGATCAGCAACAAGCATTTCAAGCTGTGGATGAACACGCGTGCCGCTTCGTCCCCGCTGATGATCCAGGACACCGCCACCAACGGCACGTGGATCAACGGGTCCAAGCTGATCAAGGGAACCAACTACATCCTTACACAGGGAGACGAGATCAGCATCGGGATCGGAGTTCCTGCGGACGTGATCCGGTTTGTGGTTCATTTTCCGAACTCTGCGGAAGACGGCAAGACGGACGAACGCGCGGGCGACTCTGCGCACACGGGGATCCACCAGGACTTCATTATACGCGACGAAATTGTCGGTTCTGGGGCGTTTGCGACGGTGAAAAAGGCCATAGAACGTGCCACGGGCGAAACTTACGCGGTGAAGATCATCTCGCGCAAAAAGGCGCTCACTGGCGGTCTTGACGGAGTCACACGCGAGCTGGAGATCCTGAAAAGACTCGACCATCCGGGGATTGTTCGGCTCAAAGCGTTCTACGAGGACGCAGAGTTCTTCTATTTGGTGATCGAGTTCATTCCGGGCGGCGATCTGATGGATTTTGTAGCCTCTTACGGCTCTGTCGGCGAGGCTGCGGGACGAGAGATCGCCAAACAGGTTCTTTTGGCCATGGAATACGTCCATTCCAAGGGAATTTCGCACCGCGACCTCAAACCAGACAACATTCTGATTGCCCAGGACGACCCGGTGACGGTGAAAATCACCGATTTCGGCCTTGCAAAGGGCCAGGACAAGGCCAGCATCATGAAGACGTTCTGCGGGACTCTTGCGTATCTTGCGCCAGAGATAATCACGGGAAAATACGGGGCCAAGCTCGGGTTTGCAAAGAAAAGATATCTCGGAAAAGGCCGTGTGAGCGAAGACGCCTATTCCAACAAGGTGGACATGTGGTCGATTGGATGTCTGATTTTCGTGATTCTCACCGCACATCTTCCGTTCAGCGGGAGCACCCAGGAAACTCTTTTCAAGAACATTACGAGCGGAAATTACCACGAATCTTTGCTCAAAGAGAACGGAGTTTCTCTGGAAGGCCGCGATTTCGTGAGCAGATTGCTGGAAATTGACGTTTCTCTGCGGCTCAACGCTCGTCAGGCGTTGGAACACCCCTGGATCCAGGAGATCTTCAACCGCGACTCGCAGGTGAGTCTTTCGCAGAGCCAATCGCACCAACAACGACTGTCACAAAGCCAACAAAAGGACAGCTTCCACCGGTCCAAAACACCTCCTCCCGTGTTCAAAGTGCCCCAGATCCCGAAACCGAGCCAAAAAATGCCCGTTGCAGACGCAGACGTGACTGATTCGGTGTCTGGAATGGATATCTCGGACAATTTCGACCAAGAACAGCCTGTTTTGGCGCCCCTGGAGGACGAAAACGTTCCGCCGGGAACGTTTCTCACGTTACAGCCAATCTCGCCGGGCGAGAACGCCAAAACTCTGATCCATATCCGCCAGGGACAGCCGTTGTTCTACATTGGACGGCTCGAAAACCTCGATTACACCATCTCAGACGAGAGAATCTCCAAGACACACGCACTGATCCTCAAAAAAAGACACCCAATCACGGCAGAATCGTCCATCTACGAGTCGCCAGCCATGGGTCTCGAGGACATCTGGCTGCTGGATTTCAGCACAAACGGATGCTACATCAACGGGAAAAAGCTCAAGAAGGGAAACAAGGCCAAACTGTTCAACGGCGACGTTGTGAGTCTTTTCATCGACAAACAACGCGACGAGAAGCTGGCATACAAAGTGGTGGTGAACGACTCGACAGGACTGTTCCGAAACGCAAAGAGAGAAACAGAAGTTGTCGTCGAAAGCCAGGACGAAACAGACACAGCTCTCGCGGTGTGCCGCAGGAAACAACCACCGTCAGCAAACGCATCAGATAGAAAGAGAAAACAGGGAGAAGAGCCAAAATCAGCGAAAAAGGTCAAACGGGCAGGTCTGAACAATATTTGATGAAACATTGAGGGTGCAAATACATATAAAGAGTCGGAAAAAAAAACACATAACCAGACGTGGCTGAACTAATAATAGGGATAAAAATGAAAAAATCCAGTAAAAGAAACAAGTAATGCCAATGTATCAAGCTAACAAGTATCAAGGATGTCGGCTTGCTCGCGCTCAGACAGCAGGAGCCAATCCAACAGCATCCCGGCCGAGATCGTACACCGAGTAGTACTTTCTCAGGAACGCATCACCAATGATGGCAAGCGGTCCAATAGGAGCAGGGAAGTCCATAGGGGTGAACGCAGAGATACAGGAGCCAGAAACCTCGAGCGTGTAGTCGTATGGCGTGATGGTGAAGTTGTAGCCGTCAAAGTTGAACGTGAGGTCTGGCAAAGAGGCTCTCTTCTCACAGTCAATGGTGTACTGGCCGGACCACGACTTCTCGGCACCAATCTGCGCATTCAAAATCTCAGCCAGCTGCGATGGCAGAGCAATCAGAGAAGTACCGGTATCAATGGCAGCACCGTAGTTGGCAAGCTTGGCATACTCATCTCCGAGAGCAATACCGTCAAACTTCACCTCCCAATAAGCCTTTCTTCTCACTGGCAACCAAGTGATCTTTCCAGAATACTTCGAGTCATCGACACCTCCAAAGGTGGCCACTCCTCCGTCCTCTTCAGACTTGGCAGTGTCTCCGAGGTAGAAGGCAAATTGTGGCTCATCCAAGAGACCCAAGTTGAGAGCGTTGTAGACTGGTGGGACAATCTTGTCCACCGAGATGGTGTCATAGGCAAGACCAAGGATACCGTCAAACTTACCAAAGGCAAAAGCCAAACCTGGCTCGCTGGTAGCCTCGGCAAAGTCCTGCTTAGGAATGATAAGGTCTCCAAGAGTCAAGGTATCCTGGGAAACGTAACCTTCCAAGGAGCCCGAACCGTACTGGATGGCGAATTTGGTTCCGTTGGCCTTGTAGGTAGAAGACGAGTCATGGTCGTACTTGGTGTGCAAGTAGCAAGCCAGAGACGAGCAGTCTGTGCTTGGGACCCACAGGTTGGAAGATCCAGTGTCCAGAATCACCTTGAATGGCTGTCCTGGGGTTCCCAGCTGAATTTCTGTAAAGTATTGAGCGTTCACATAGTTGGTGAGCGGGGTGTCATGCCCTTCCGCAATCGAGAACTCCGGCTCCTGAATTCCTTCGAGGAATGGAACAAAAGCACCTTGCGAGGACGATTGGGCTGCATGCTTGGCAAACATAGAAACATATTTGCCTCTCAGAGACTCCACATAATCGGTAAAAGTCACATCTTTGTAAGTGTCCCCGACAGGATTCTTCTTGATTGGCGCATGAGCAACTTTGGCTTGTGCCTCTTGAAGACCACCGAGGGCCAGGAGAGCGAGGGAGAGTCTCATAACAAAAGAGGGCTTGCTTATCAAACCTGCCTTATCTGGGGCAGAAAAATGGTCTCAAACGCGTTCGAAATTGGTCTATATGAGGATGTCGCAAATCTCTTGCAACGACGATGATACTAGCTAGGATTGAAGCAAGGGAATGTTGATTAAACGAAAGAACAAGGGGACAGAACGGAGACAAGTTTTGTGTGAAACCCTCATTTTGCTTGTTTTGCCACCAGAACCGGGGGATGGCGGGTCGTGTGGCGCACGACAGATTATCTTCCCAATACGGATAACAAATGTGTCGTAACGGGGTGACATTGTGCGGCGCACGACTTGTCTGTTGGGACACAATCACCTGCTCCAGGGCACGTGCAAAATGGTCGTCACGTGACTAGAAAATGCTTTTTCTCATCCTCTTCCGTCTCTCAAGCTCAGTAAAATTACATTTCAAGCATTGGAGCAAAACAGCAGTTATATAAAAAACACACGATAGACTAGATCGATACATAGTTACAATATATTGACACAGCACAGGGAACTCTTTGACTATGACGCCTGCTCGCCCAAAAAACACAGGAATTACGGCGAAACAGAAGTTTCGACTGCGTTTTCCTCTTGTCAAGGCTCAGAGCGTCGAATTATCGGGTCAGTTCAACTTGTGCTAACATTTTTTGATTGGTACATCGCAAACGTTGACCACCTTGTCGCTTTCCAAGTGAAATTGGACAGTTGATCGGACGTTTCTGGGTTCGTTCAGCCGGCTATTTGAGGCAGATGTTTCCTTGGTCTTCCCCTTGGTCTTTTCAAGTAATTGTGTCCACCGAAACCGTCAGGATTTGCTCTTTTCCCGTTCAATGAGGAGGCAGGCGTGGAGTTGGTGGTCTCGGAGCCGTTGGAGCTGGAAGGCTCGGTCGACGCCGACTCTGCGGACCTCTCCTTGAGAGCAAGCGACTTGTCATCGTCCTGTTTTGCCAGGCCAGCAAACAGAGCGTTGGAGTTGGCCGAAGGGTTTTCTTCAAAACCCTTGTTTCCGTCCTTCTTGACACTGGTGACGATTCCGTTCTTCTTGTATCTCCACTGTTCCATCGGAGTGTTGAGAGCACAATCATCAACGTGGTCGATAAATGCCTTGCTGTTGACAAAGTATTTGGAACACGACAAGCAGATTCCCGTGTCCTGTCTTCTCACCAAACTGTCTCTTCTCTCCTCCTTCACCTCTGGGTCAAAATGGACCAGTCGAAGATGTCTCTTCAGAACGTCCAGTCTGTTGAAAGAGCCTTGGTTTCTGTGGGGACACGTGGCGTACTCTGGATGCCAGTATGGACAGTGGTACTCCGGGTTGCCGTGCGAACGCGAGTGGCGACGCAGGTCACTGTGACGGATAAAGGCCCAGTCACACTGGCTGCACTTGTACGGTTTTGCCTCGTTCTCCGGGTCAGAAGGTTGCGCGGTTCTCCTGTAGTTGCTGCCCATCACGCCGCCATTGTAGGGATTTGGTTTCAGCACGGGCATTCCATTTTCGTAGCCGGATGGCGATCTACTGCTGGAACCGTCCATGTAGGAGTTGGCTGCTGCGCCACCATCCTGTGGCTGAGCAGAGCCGGATTTTTGCTGTGGCGGTGTCGGCTGGCCCTGGCCACCTTGTTTATAGTAGTTTGGCGCGCCTGGAAACGTGGGCAGCTTCATGGCTCCGCCCGGGGAGGGCGAGTTGGGCTGCTGAACAGGCGTGTTGAACCGCTGTTGCGACAGCTGTTGTTGTTGGGGAGAAGGGTTGTAGTAGGGAGAGGGGAAAAACGGGATGTAATAGGCCTGTTGCAAGTTCATCGGGTTTGGGGGCGGCAAAAAGGAGGTTCCGTACTGCTGTTGCTGTTGTTGAGGCTGCTGTTGTTGTTGTTGCTGCTGTTGTTGCTGTTGTTGCGGCTGTCCTGGTTGCGGCTGGGCCTGCTGGGGTATCTGTTGCGGTTGCATCGGATAATACTGGGCAGCGTTGGTGAGATTGTTGATTCCCTGTTGCGCTCCGCTGCTCTGTGGGGTCTGTGGCGGGGCCTGGGACGCGGAAGATGGTACCGAGGACGAGAGCTGCGAGTTCCCAGCGCTGGCAAACGGGTTCTGGGGCTGCTGGGTGTCTGTTTTGGTGGAGTTCATGTCGTTTTGGACAGTCTGGTCTTGTTTGTCTACTAGTTTGGCGATGGAGGTCGATGGATTTTGGTTTGTCACGCTCATATTGCGCGGAGGGCTCGCACAGTCACTGGTCTCTGTCGGCGTCCAATTTGAGTCTCACCAGGGATAAAAAACACGCAAACGGGGTTTGTTGATGTTATCCAGGAACGCGGAGAGTCTGTCGGGGCGGCCGTTTTCGTAATCAGTAGTCCACTAGTTCACCAAAATACTGTCGCCTTAGATCGATCTAAAGAATCAAACTGGAGGAATGTTTTCTTTTTTCCACCTTTTTTTTGTGTGTGTGGCGTTTTTCAGCTTTTTTTTTGTTTCCCTTGTCCAAAAATTTTATTTTTCGGACCGCAGATGGCTGGCTGGCTGATTGGAAAAATTTTCGCGAGCTACGGGGTAAGCGAGAAAGGGAGCACAGAAAGGCCTGTGACGAGAGCCGCGAACGGTGGTGTGTAGTCGATGACTGCACGGGACGATGCTTTTCAGCGGGACTACGCAGACATAATGGCCGAACAAAAGACCGATTACCCAGAACGACTACACAACTGGCGACCCAACATCTCGTCGCCGCAAACACGTCCGAGATCTGCATAACGGCTAACGCATATGGCGAACAACACAATGCGCCCGTCCCTGCACCGCCGCCGGCACCGCCGAGCGCGCGGCTCACCAGGGGTTCGGTGCGGTGCGGTTTTTCCGCGCGACGTGGCCTGTGCGCGCGGCGCGCCGCGCGCCAGCACGGGTCCAGGTCCAGGTCCAGGTCCAGGACCGCCAGCCGGCCGGCATCGCACCCCTGCCACCAAGCGACTACGCTTGCAGTAGTCGGCGGGCTATTTATTTTTAGTGTTTCGATGTTCTTGTTCCATTTTTCTGAGCTCCGCTAAGCCGCACACAGACGCGGTTTTTCGCTCCTTGTTGCGAGCGGGCACCAATCCCTATCTAACTACACAACCCGCCAGGGTTTCCACGCGACACTCGCCCCCATCCTCTGCTACAAGCACCCGGGGCTCCTCGACGCCCGTGTAAACCACTTTCCCGTGCGAATCCGTACGCAGGTGCCGCGTGATGTCGTCCCATTGTCGGCCTTTGAGACGTTTTTTGTCCGCGGCTTCACCGCGGAGGCCCTGAAAAAATAACGGCGCGCCCAGAGCCGCCGCGGCCGGCGGCCGCACTAATTCTACCCGGCTCGCGTCCGCGCTCTGGGCGGCCAAAACCATCGCTTCCGACTTTTCACCGCGCATTTTGGCCGGCTTCAAGTTGGTCACCAGAACCACACGCGAGTCCAGCATCTCCTGCTGCGGAATGTAGTCCACCAGACCGCTACACACCTGAACCGTTTTTGTGGTTGCAGCATCGATCTGCACTTGCGAAACGTAAAGTTTGTCCGCATTCGGGTGCCGATCAACCTGGATGATCTGGCCTACAGTAAAGCTGGCGAGACTCGGACAAACAGTCGGACTGACGGCAGCAGCGCTCGTGCTGTTCCATCTCAAGCAGTTGTGCGACGAAACCACACTTCTCGGACCCAATTGAACTAGTCTGCGTGCGAAAACAGTCGTCATTGTCTCTTTTTGTACCCTTGTATCGTACCACTCAAGTCTACCGAACAAGTTCGCAACGTTTTTAACCTTTTTTTTTCCGCACACTAAAAAGACAGTTCGTGGTGCACGGGTGTGTTTACGCGACAGAAGATTGGGAGATTAGTGTAGTGGTTATCATACCTGCCTTCCAAGCAGGTGACATGGGTTCGAATCCCGTATCTCTCATGAGATCCTAATCTTCTTTTTTTTTTATTAATTGTCTGATTAGGGGAAAAACTATTATTCTTTTTTTGCTTCATTTATCCAGGGGAAGAATGTGTGGAACCGGACCCAAAGGAGTGATGTGGTGCGGATTGATCGCAACGTGCGACTTGGTGTAGTGGAACTTGATGTGGTCAAAGTCGGTTGTCGTCTTGAAAGCATCGTTGTTCCAGTACAGGTTGCGGACCCATTGGTGAATCTCCGGATAGTTGTATCTGATCATTCCGAGATTAGTCTTGAAATGCTGCACATACACCGGATCAAACCGGATAATGGTGGTGAAAAGCCTCACGTCCGCCTCTGTCAACTTGTTTCCTGTCAAATACTTCTCTCCGTTCTTGTGTCTCTTGGCCAAAATCTGTTCAACCTTATCCAGATGTTCAAACAGAGTCTTCACCTCGCGCTCGTAAACATCCTGTTTCGTTGAGAAACCTGTCTTGTAAACTCCGTTGTTGATTGTTGGATAGATCCATTCATTCAGCTCGTCAATGGCCCCTTGAAGTTCCGTTGGATACAGGTCGAGAGCGGCGTGTTCCGGACTGATCAGAGAATTGAACTCGGTGTTGAACATCCGGATAATCTCAGAGGATTCATTGTTCACAATAGTCTCTGTTTTCTTGTCCCAAAGCACCGGAACCGTGAACCGCCCGTCGTATTCGTCGTTTGCCTTGAAGTACAGCTCGCGTAATCTTTGGAAATTGTAAACATGGTCCACAGTGGCCCCCTTACACTCGTCCCCGGCACTTGGGAACCTCCATCCTTTGTCATCCATGTGCCAATGGACAACAGAAACTCCAATCAACGACGTCAATCCTTTCAACTCCCTCACAATCAGCGCTCTATGCGCCCAGGGACAAGCTAGCGACACATAGAGATGGTATCTGTTTGCTTCTGGAGGGAATTGAGCATCAGGAGCAGAAGAAATGAAGTTTCTGAACACGCTGGGCTTCCTTTTGTACTCGCCGTCCTTGTCAGCAAACTTGAGAATCTCCACTTTTTGTTCACCCATGGTTGTTTGATGGAAATAGCGCCGATACAAAGGAACAAACTTGCAATTGGTCAAACTAGGCTGAAATCGTCTAGAAGAGAGAGCTCCGAATAACTTTAAGCTCATCTTCTGAAAGAAAATGGGTGGCAAAAGGGTTTTTTAAATATTACTTTTTGTTTGCAGGACTTTAACTGATTCTGGTTTGTGATGCTTACGTAAGCAGATTATGCAGCACAGACAAGCATTAATAATGATTAGCAAGCACGGGACGGCAAGGTCATGTACACAGTAACATTTAACTCTAATTGACGGGGCCGTGTGACGGAATGCGCGTCTCCCGTCCGAGACTGTTTTGAAGATACAATTAAGAGCTCTAGAACTAGTTGTTGGGAAGTTTTAACAAATGTGCATATATAAATAACAGCATATTTGTTTGGAGTTTAGAGACAGAAATATCTAGGATTTCATTTCTGCAATCATGCTTTCTTCCCCGCTTCAGTTGTATCGGTGCTACGAGGCTAGACCTGAGCTGGAGTTGAGCACGTGGCTACGGTCACGTGTACTTGTGTTTTTGCGGGGGACGGGGAGAGCCACTACAGATAGCACCAGTTACGGATCTCCTTTGACAACACAGCGGTGTGTGTATGAGAAGTTTCAGCTTTGTCACACCGACAATTTTGTTGTGCCAAATCCCTCGTGATTTTCGGTGCCCGTACAAATTGCTCATATTACCCTCCCTCTTTGTGACAAATTTTTGTTTGTATTTACCATCTGTAGATTGTTTTTTTCTCAGTCTCTACAAATTTCTGTTCTGCACAGCCCGGAATTCGAAACCAAAATATTTCAACAGATTCTCAAAGTAGATACGATCGACTACACACATACACGGCTTTCTGGCAATTTCAAATTAAAACTTCCCATGCCATGGACTTTTTTGACCTGGTAATTGAGGGCGAGCCTGCCTATATTGCAGGTAAAGATTGCGGGTATTGCCACGGCAAAAAAGACCCGATGGAAAATGGTTACTGCTTACAATCCTATCGAGATGAGTACCGGAAATCGACTACACAAGATGCAAACCAAGACTCTCTGTACAAAAATTATCCAAACTCCACCTCCATGTGTTTCCGGGTTCATTTGTTTTCTGCTGAGACATACGAGAGTATGATGAACCGCGGATTTAGACGGTCTGGAAATCTGCTCTACAAGCCTGATCCGCTGCGTAATTGCTGCCGAATGTACCCGATTCGAACGAATTTGGAGCTGTTCAAGGCCACAAAAGAGCACCGCCACAATGTGAACCGATTTTCTCGGTTTGTTCTGTCACGTGACCAGGATCCACAAAAGAAGCCCAAGGCATTTGATCTTTTAAGATTGATTGTAGAGACGGAAACTGAGGCGGAAAACTCCAGATATCACACGGTGATTGAGCCACCGGTCTTCACGCGGGAGAAGTTTCAACTTTACCGAAAATACCAAGTTTCGGTCCATAATGACGAGCCGGAAGAGGTGACGGAAAAAGGTTTCAAAAGATTTTTATGTGATTCACCGTTCAATCCGAAAATAGTTTCCGGTCATTCTGCCGAATATTGGCGGAAACTCAACAACTGGCGTAAAGAAAAGGCCACTAAAGACACATTTATCGGACCAGTACACGAATGCTACTATCTGGATGGGAAGCTCGCGGCAATTGCCGTGCTTGATCTGCTGCCAAACTCGGTTTCCTCAGTGTACTTTATATGGGATCCCGACTACGCACACTTGGGACTGGGAACTTTGAGTGCGTTGCGCGAGATGGTGCTGACTCATCAGCTGGGAAAAGATCATTATTTCATGGGCTACTACATCGATGATTGCGCGAAAATGAAATACAAGGCCAAGTTTGGCGGCGAGATACTTGATCTGTGTAGTCGCCGCTATCTCAAGATCGATCACGTGCGCGAGATCACGTGCCAGGGCGGACTTTTTGCCACCGTCGAAAATTCGGACGCGGCAATTGGGGGTGCATTGAATGAGCTGGAGCTAGTGGACGAGCTGCAGTCCGTTGCGGATGCTCAGCCACTGGTGAATGTGGCTGAGCAGATCTATGGTGTTGCGGGCGGATCTTTTGGCAAGGCACGCCGTGTTGCGCGTCAACTGTCAAAGATCGCGGGTCTCGAGGAGTTTTCGGAGTGCCATGATGACGAGATTTGGATCAATGAAGAGGAACACGAATGGTTCCCGATTCCCGAAGTTTGTCCCGGTCTTGTTCCGCTGTGGCAGGTTCGTGAGTGGCATCAATCGGGCGAATTGAGTACTGTTTTCAAGAACACGTTTGTTCTTTCGGGCCGGTCTCCCGGAACAGTGTTTCCGTTTCACTTTTCCGAAGACGTGGAGTACCGGAAACCGTTTGTTGACCTGCTGCGGTTACTGGGTCCGCACCAGTTCACGAGCAAAATCCTGCTAGTCACGATGTAGTTTACGTAAGCAATAAAAGCATTCCACAAATTTCTAGCTAATTCGGTCACAACGTTGCGTGCATGATGTCATTTGTGTCACACGAAGTGGCGCGACGCCGCACGCCGAGGACACTAATTTTCCTGTGTGGGGGGAGGGGGTGTGAGGAATTGCACTGCGACCGATACGGCGTAATCGCGTCGTAAGGTGCCCATCAAGAAAGATGGAGTATGGGATGTTGCAATTCTATGGCAAGCTGGTGTTTGTCCGAGAGCAAAGGAATCGGGACGGCAAGCAAAAAAACACAGCTTGGGGGGCGAAATTGCGGGCGTCGCGGGAATTCGCACGGGGAAGCCGCAGAGGCTCGGAGTGGGTTTCCGCGGGCGGAATGTGACCCCATGAAATTTGTGAGTCAGAAGGCAAACAATTTGTGTGGAGGAGGGGCAAAATTCCAGAGTGTCCTGAAGACGCATATAAATAGGAGTGGATCTGCCACGTTTGAGGATGTAGTTTGGAATCTTTTTCTCTGTAAAGAAAGTAAACTACAATCATCATGGCAAGAACACAGAAATGGAACGACAAGGGCTCGCACACCGAGCCAAGATTCTTCACCCACAATGGGTTCCCAGATCAGGCACCGAACCACGTCAAGAAGGATGGCTTCGGTAAGGGCAACTGGGGAAAGGATGGCGACGAGTTGGAGGATTTGATCAACGAAGGCGAGATTCCTCCAGTCTACAAGAAGGAAAGACGGGGCTCGAATCATTCGCAAAATGAAGAGAAGTTCCACAAGGTTCAATCGGCCCCATTGGAGGCATTCGAGGAGGATAAAGACTAGCGGCTCTGCGAGTCCGTGCGTGATAGATTCACAGACTCCACTATTGGAGATTTTGTATGACGAAATAATGACTTTGAATGTTGATTAATTATTGCTTTGAAAAGATGTAATTGGTTTCAGGACCATAACCGTTATATAACCCAAAACCACTAATTTCATGATTTAATTACCAGATTTGGCGCTAGAAATCAATATTTTCCTTGGTTTGGCCCGATCCGGATTGTGCATCTCTGTCCTCTTCCTCCACCGGAATGTCGAACTCTTCCACCTCGAACCGGCGACGTCCATTTTTGAAGCTGTATTCCATCTCCTGCACGCACATCAACCCGGTATCGCTCAAAACAGACACTTTGTGCACGTTCAAATGCCCGTGTTTAATTTTGGCAGGCTGATTGCGGTAAACACGTTCCATAAGCTCGTAAAGTTGCGGGTCAAACGGCCTCAGTTCGATCACCGAGTCCATCAGACTCTCTAAAAGCGTAGTGAGTGCATTGGAGCGCGGAAACAGGTCCAGGTTAATCGACATCGCCAGAACAAGTCTGTTTTTGTACTTTCTCGTCAGTCTTCTAAGACCATGAACAAACCGTAACACCTCCTGGGTTTCCAAAAGCCTCTCATTTTGGTAGATCATCGGATTCAGAAACAGAGGGACTGCGAGTCGGATCAGACGGTCTGGAAAACGTGCGATTGTGTCTTCGATTCTCTTCAAGACAGGGCTGAAAGAGTCCGTATTCACTGGAATACAGGTCAATTCGGCCGCTCCCGGAGCAGGAATCAAAGTAGACGTGATTTCAAACTGGTTGTTGAAATGGGGATACTGGGAAACCGCCTCGTCCTCTGATTTGTCCACTTTTCTCTGATTCAGACCGTATCTCCATGAAATTTTCAGGTCGTTCGTCTCTCTACGTGGCTGCGTCGGCTGCTGCTGGTTAACCAGGTTAGAAACGCTCAGTTTGGACTCGTTTTCACGCACACTCTGCTTCTTTCTGTCCCGTGAACTGCCCAAATACACTCCCGGAAGCGTCTTGGTCCAGATTTGGTCGTGTCCCACCAAAATTTCGTGGGTGTTAGGATGTTTTGGATCGAGTCTGTTTTGCACGATTCCTTGAGCCATGAACAATTTGAGTAGCGTAGACGAAAAGTCGGTGGTTCCGTTCTCTTCTATCAAGATGGACGACCCAACGGGCAGACCCTGGTGGCCGAGAACTTTGTCTAGGTCGCTTGCACCGATGGAAACACAGGGCTGAGACGTGAGTATCGAAGGCTTGACTCCCGGATGAGACCCCAGGAGCTGTTCGTCTTTGCTGGGGAGAAGAGTTGTAGGCAAAGGAGATGTATTCATTGGTGCTGTCCGAACGGGAGGCGCTCCTCTTCCAGGAACAGTGGGTCTGACGGAAGAGATAGGGGGGATTGGTCTTCCCGGTGTTCGAGCGCTCACCGCCACCGGCGTGACAGGAAGTCCGCCGGGACCGTTGAGAACTTCTCCTTTCTTCTTGAACGACATGGACGTATCTTTTTTTGTGAATAGGGAGAACTGAAGCCCTTTTGTATATAGACAGTAAAACTGGAATATTTTCCAATTTTTTTTTTTATTTTTGTGTTTTTGCGAAATAATTTTTTTTATGGGGAATCAATCTGATTTTTTTGCCGTTGATTGCCTTCTTCTTTGTTTATCCACATCGAAAGCAATATACACTGAAACGTTCGCTAGACGATGAGCGAGGGAAGTTCGAGAGAGACCAGCAGTTACCCGGACGTTCCCACTCCGGAGTCCGAGCAGGACGACAACGCCACCGTGATTGGGTCAACAAACGGACAGCAAACACCGGCCACGGTGCACTACAACCCACAGCTGCGCAGTTTGGACGGCGCGACGCTGGTTGACGGCGAAAGCGAGCTGAAGTTGGAGGGCTCCAGTGGGTCATTTGGGGCCCGTTTGCACGAGGGAGGTGACGATCTTGCGACGTCTCATCTATCACAGATCCGGTACAACGAGAACCGAATCTCTCTGGATCGGTCAATCAACACGGCGACCCAGATTCTGAACGAGTTGCAGGCCGAGAACAGTGAGCGGCCTGTTTATTATCCAACAAACATCGAGGACCAGTCGCTGAACTCCAAACTGAACTCTAAGAGCTCGAAACTGGCTCTGATCAGACAGAACTCGGTGACTTCGGCGCGCAAACTGCTCAAACAGCCTGCCACGACGCGCGAATCGGAATACAGCTTCGAACTCCTGAAAATAAACCTCAAAATTGGGCCCACTTCCGAGGATCTCGTGCAATCTCTGGACAAATCCGCTCTTTCACAGCTGTTAAACGAGAAGTTTTCGCATATTATACGGCATCTGGGGTCTCTGAAGGAGCGTATCGACGACACCTCGTCGAAGGTGTTGGTCACGGGAGATTTGAACTCGGGAAAATCGGCTTTTTGCAACGCCCTTCTCAGAAGAAAGGTGATGCCCGAGGACCAACAGCCTTGCACAAACGTTTTCTGTGAGATTGTGGACGCCAAAGACAACAATGGCGGTCGTGAGGAGGTTCACGCTGTTCCGATTGGTTCCGTTTACAACCGAAACGACGAGCGCACGTATCGGAGGTTTGGTTTGAAGTCGTTAGACGACCTGGTTTATCAGTCTGAGACGTATTCCCTGCTTGTTGTTTACGTTACCGACAGTCGGCCGGTGGACCAGAGTCTTTTGCGTAACGGGGTGATTGACATCAAGCTGATTGATGCTCCGGGACTGAATCTGGACTCGTATCACACGACACAGGTGTTTTCTCGGCAGGAGGAGATCGATTTGGTTGTTTTCGTGGTGAATTCAGAGAACCATTTCACTCTTTCTGGCCGGGAGTTTATCTCGAGTGCCACGAACGACAAGAATCTGATATTCATTGTGGTGAACAAGTTTGACAACATCAAGGACAAGAACAAATGTCGCCAGAAGATCATGGACCAGGTTCAGAGTTTGTCTCCTGAAACACACAAGGATGCGAACGATTTCGTTCATTTTGTCTCTTCTAAGGAGATTCTTGACAAACTTCCGGACGGAGACGATGGCGATGGACCTGGAGACGATCCGGACAACAACCCCGTTGACTACGATTCTCCGGAGTTTGACCGTCTGGAGGCGTCGTTGCGCAACTTTGTTCTTGAGAAACGGTCTGTTTCCAAGCTGTTACCGGCGAAAAACTACCTTGTGAAGCTTTATTCGGATCTGATTGAGCTGTCGAAGATCAACTGCAGATTGTACGACAAGAATCGGGACGAAATGATGGACGAGTTGCACGAGATCACGCCGAAATACGAGGAGCTTTTGCGGTCGTCCGTTCGGGCGAACGAGCGGGTTTTGAAGATCATCGAGTCGGTTTCCGCACGTGTTTACGAGCATTCAAAGAGCTCGATCAACGGCACAATCTCCCAGGTTGACCAGATTCCGCTCGGCGTGGAGTCGGATTGCTACTCGAACATGACGCGGTTTGCCGAGCTGGCACAGGCGAAAATCGTGGACAAGATTCTCGAGAGTGTGAACGTTGCGGAGGAGTTTGCACGGTCGCAAACCAGCAGCGCAATTGACGAGATCAAGCAGCTGGGAAACGAGATTCTCGGCGAAGGAGTTCTGCCCAACACCAAGTTCATTCCTGAATCCATGTATTCCAAGAGAAGAGACAACCTTCAGAGACACATTGAGAGCGAGGTTTCTGTGCTAGATTTTGTCGATCCGAACTTCGAAAGCTTCTGCAAAACGTGTGGAATCAGATTGCCGTCCGCAAACACCAACATGCTGATCGGAATGACGGCAAGTCGACTGTGGAAGACGGGAATTTCTGGGTTTGCCGTGGTTTACGGCCCGCAATTGCTGTCGATGGTGACGGGCGTGGCGTCGATCTCGTCGTACGTTCCCCGTTTCGTGACAACCAAGGTGATTCCGGGTCTTTTCGTCGGTGCGGCCATCGGCATGCCGCTGTACTATCTGTATGTGGACGCCCCACACGCCTACCAGAGAAACGTGGTGAAGAAAATCCGCAGAAGAATCGAAATGGAGGACTACGAAAACCTCAACAGCCTGAGAATCAGCAAGGAGGTGCGAAAGGTTCTGAATTACCCGGCCAAAGACATCTCCAATGCCCTGGCGGGAGCCGTGGAAAGACAGTCGTCTAGACGGTCGCAATTGCTCCAGGATCTCAAGACCAGCGAGGTGAGTGTCAAATACTACCAGACTCTGAACGAACAGGCCCGGACACAGTTCCAGCTGGTTCAGTCGTTCGATTTGGACATGTAAATAGAAGAAAGCTCGAGAATCAACGAGAATTTTTGAACCATTTGTAAGGTGTTGGCCTGCCGAGAACTGTTTAATCCGGTTTAAAAATAATTACCTGCATGAAACTTTCCCGATTCGTCTATTTTTATTTTTATTTTTTGGGACTGTTGGGTCGTGCGCGCGCCAATACGGTAATCTATGGGGATTCGAGTATAAAATTTTGGATCACGGCAATTTGATCTGTTGTCCTTTGTCCGAAAAGCATTGAGCAACGGTGGACAACAGCTCGTGGCTGACAATTGGAACGGCAACAGACAGCAAAGAAGCACAGGTAAGTGGACTTTGCACGATTTTGTTGGAGAGCGGGCCGAATAACGGCCAGGACGGTGCCATTGGTTCTGGGGGGCAACTTGAAACAGTAATGGACGAACAAGGTGATCTCGAGCTCCGCACGCTTCCAGCGGGGCGTTGAGGTTGGCTTTTGTTCTCGAGGCTCTTTCTCAGGACCCAGTGACTGGTCAATTGCGTTGGGCGTCGCTGAATTCACTGTGTCTCAGACTGCGGTTGCCACCGGTTGCCCGCCGGCAGTGTGGCTGGTGACGGCGCGAATGAGGCTGGTGCGTGGAAAGCGCAGGCGTGCGGCCCCAATTTCGACTCTTCAAGTTGGTGGGCTCTCTCTCTGTCCAAATAAATGATTTTGAACTGACTACTAACAGCAAAACAGCATGCAATTCAGAGGTACACAATTCCCAGGTAGCGGCAACGACCATTCCGGATTCGGTGGTCAATCTCGTCAGACCGGACAGCCAGCTTTCGGAAGATCTCCTTCGTCCACGCTGGACTCGATCGCCAAGATGATCCCATCGGATAATCCATACGTTATCAAGTTTGAAAAGTTCACAAAACAGGTGGAAGACCTCATCGACAAATATCTGTCGTCAGCAAAGCCATATGTTCCATTCATTGGTAGATTCTTCATTGTGGCAACTTTCATCGAGGACTCTTTGAGAATCTCGTCGCAGTGGAAGGAGCAAGTTTACTATTTGGCTACGTACAGACGTCTGTACGAGTGGTTTGTGAAACTGTTCTTGATCGTCAACATTGTTTGCATGCTCACGGGCTCTGCTCTCGTGTTCTTGAGAAAGAAGCCAGAAATCGCCACTGGATTGCTGTCTTCGATTGTTCTTCTGCAGGGATTCGTTTACGGATTGTTTTTCGAGCCGGTGTTTTTCCTCAGAAACGTCTCGGTCATTGGAGGTCTCTTGTTGGCTCTGTCGGACTCGCTGATCATCGACAAGAGATCGCTGCTCATGCCAGGCTTGCCAATGCTCGAAACGAAGGATAACAAGAAGTACTTCCTGTTGGCAGGAAGAATCATGTTGATTGTGCTGTTTTTGGCATTCACAATGACCATCAAATGGACCTTCATCAATTTCCTAGTGATTCTCATTGGTTTCGTTTCGTGTGCTTCCATCGTTGTCGGTTACAAGACCAAGTTTAGCGCATCATTCCTGACCTTCCTTCTCACTGTTAACAACATTCTGACAAACCACTACTGGACATACGGATACAAAGATACCAGAAGAGACTACCTGAGATACGAGTTTTTCCAGACACTGAGTATTGTGGGAGGTTTGCTGTTGATCGTCAACACAGGTGCTGGTGAGTTGTCTGTCGATGAGAAGAAGAAGCTCTACTAAATCAAGTTGAACCTGAAAGGCAAACCTGTTTTGTTCGGCCCATAATAAGGAATGTGTCGACTGCTTCATTGCTTTTGCTAACAACTTCCAAGCCTATGTACAAAGCTGAGCTCAATGGTTACTTGATAGTTGAGTCATAACGTTGTATTTTATGAAAGAATTACCCACTCTGGGATGTAAATCACTGGATTCTCTACTGCAAAAGTGGTGTTTTTCTAATTTTCAAAACTTGATCCTATATTTTTAGCCCGTTTTCAGCGGGCCAAGTTGTAAACGAAAGAAACTAAAATATGGCATATGCCAAGGTATCACAAAACCACTCCGTCCAATTAGGAAGAGAAGTCACAGCTCAAATCGTACTTTTGAGTTCTATCAGAGTCCCAAACACCCCAGTATCTCTCGGAGGTGGATCCAGAGGAATCTGGCTTCCAGGACTCGTCAAAGGCCTCAAAAACGTAAGTGTTGATTCCCCAACCTCTAATGGCACAGATAGCCTCCTTCCAGAATTGCTTGGCGTTGGCGGTAGAAGGAACAGCCGACTCGTAGTTGGTTCCCTCGGTTGGCCAGCCGGTCTCTCCGACCCAGAATTCGATATCGGTGGAACCCTTGGTGGTCTGGATGGTTTGCAATGCTTGCATGATATCGTCAAAGAACGAGAACGAAGCATTGTTCATGGCCTGTCCTTGCCAGTAGGAGAAGGCGTTGGCGTAGACAACGTCGGCAGCCTTGATGACGTCCGAGTTGGCGCCGTCCACGAGGACGTTCCAGGAGTCGACGGTTCCGACGGCAACGTCGGAGTAAGAGTCACCGTTCTTGTCGGTGATGTCAGCAAGAAGGTCCTTGATGTCGGAAATGGCGCTAGCAAGTTGCGATGCGGTCAAGTCACCTCTGTAAAGAGCCTCGGATCCAACAGTGAAGGCCTTGATGGTGGACTTGGAGATCGTTGGCAAGTACGATTGGAGAGCAGCCTTCTCCTCGGACATGGTGGCGTCAGGGGTTGGCCAGATACCCAAGGTGATGGTGAAACCCTTGTCTTCTGCGACAGGACCGAGGATCTCCAAGGTGTTGCAGGAGGCAACAGCATAGGTCTTGATGGTGGACACCTGACCAGACAGGGTTTCGAGGTCGCTCTCGTAATCAGAGGCAGCCTTACACGAGCCGTCAGAGGTTTTCACACCCAGGTTGAAACCCATCTAAACTGTTAGTATTGCGTTAAAAGCAAAAAAATCACTCAGACAAAACAACATACACTAGCCTCGGCGTTTGTTTTGGCCACAGAGACAAGCAGAGTGGCTAGAAGACTGGCAGAAAACTTCATTTTTCGCAGATCTATCGACTTTCAATCAAACGAGTGTCTTTGGTCTGTTTTGTAGGAAAATCAGATCAGAAGTACGACAAACTAGTCTTTGGAGGGAAAAGAGATCAAACAAAAGAGACGAAGAAAAAACAAACAAAATAAACAAGGGAGCTTGAAAAAATTCCCTGTTGACATTACGAAACGGGCTATTTTAAGATTCGCGGGGGGAAGATCTAGAATTACCGGGCGCACCAATAGTTTTTCCCCGGAGGTCTGCGGGGAGTTCGGCCGCGGTGCCGTGGGATAAAAATAGAAACCAACTATGGACAACAGAAGTTTCAGGAATGTGCTGCCTTCCGACGACGAAGACAAAGACGGCAGAAAGTGGATGGGTTTGTTTGTAGAGACGGGAGCAGAGAAGGTGTAGTTATTGTTGCTGTCTTCGCTTGTGGACCCCGGGTTTTTCCGTGTCTTGTTCTCTGATCTGCTTAGTCGATTGTCAAGACAAGACAAGCCTCCCCGGCCGCTGCTGCTAAGCTCGGATGTTTTTGTTCCCTGGTGTGCGGGGTGCCGGGTAACTGGGATGAAACATGAATCTTGTCGCGACGGCTTATCAGTCTCGGGCTGTGCAGTTTTTTTTTTTTTTTTTTTTTGTTTTTTGAATTTTTTTTTGGTGAAAAATTTCAGCTCTGCAAGATGAACATTCTATCAAAGTGAAGCAGATCACCATGGCATCGGACGAGACGAAGAAATCCAAAAAGAGAAAGGCCGACGAGCTTGAGGAGATTGAGATCAATCTTGAGGAGCAGCCGCCGCTCTCGAAGAAAGAGCTCAGAAAACTGAAAAAGGGTAAATTGACCCTGGAAGAGATCAAGGAAAAGAAGAAAGATGAGGTGAAGCCAGCCAAGCCAGAGAAGGCTGTTGAGCAGGAAAAGAAGACCCCAGAAGAGCCGAAAATTAGACTCGGTGTCTGGGTGGGAAATCTCTCTTACGAGACGACAAAGGAGGATCTTATAAGTTTCCTCACGGCCAAGTCCTCGAGCCATCCCGAGTACACCTCGGAAACACCAGCTGGCGAGTTGGTTTCGATTGCCGAGTCGGACATTTCCCGAGTGAATATCCCGAAAAAGAGTCCTACGAAGATCAAGGGATTTGCCTACATCGATCTGAGCACTCAGAACCATGTTCAGACAGCCATTTCTCTCTCCGAACAGGATCTGAACGGCAGAAAATTGCTGATCAAGGACGCCAACTCGTTTGAAGGAAGACCGGAAAAGCCAGCAGGTGAGCAGAGTTTGTCAAAGAATCCTCCATCGCGGATCCTGTTTGTGGGAAACCTGTCCTTTGACACCACACAGGAGCTTTTGGAGGAGCATTTCAGACACTGTGGAGAGATTGTGAAGATCAGAATGGCCACTTTCGAGGATAGTGGGAAGTGTAAGGGTTTTGCGTTTATTGATTTCCGTGACGAAGAAGGTCCGACCACTGCGCTCAAAGACAAGGCTTGCAGAAGACTGGTGAAAAGACCGTTGAGACTTGAATACGGAGAGGACCGTTCGGCCAGAAAGGTTGCCAAACGGCCTGCCAATGACGAGCCGGTGGCTGTTGAGACGCCGGTGAGAGAGACCAGCGGTGGACAGGGACGAGAGAGATCCAAGGGTTTCCAGGCCAAGGGATTCCAGCCGAAAGGGGGATCGCAGGGTTTCAGATCTTACGACAACCGCGGGTCTTCTGCGAGAGTGACGTCGTCGGTTGCACTGGCCACTGCTCCAAGACAAAGCGCTGCGATTGTGGAGTCCAAGGGTAAAAAGATCAAATTTGATTAGGGGGTGCGAGTGAAAAATTTAGCGAGAGAACCGTTGAAAAAAAAAAATATTTCAGGGGTGTCAAACTTTAAAATATGTCCTGAAAGAGGAAGAGGGGCCGGGCCGTAACGAGAATAGTTGACGGACAAAACATTGACCAGGGATAATATGAGAATCTCAGGACGTCTTTTCGAGTACGTCGATCTTGACTATGAATCTTACATACTTCGCTTGACCATTAACAGTTGTAGTTCGCAGTTGTTTTTTCAGCTCCTCTGTTCAGCTCAATCGTACCACATCTTGATCAGCTCCTCGGAAACCGCCGACGGCGTGAGAACTCCGAGATCCGAGATCAGCGCGGTGACGTATTGATGCGGCGTGAAATCGACGTGGTGGTGTGCGTTGAAGCCCTCGTTGACGTCCGTGGAAAACTGAAGACCGCAGCCGGCCGGAACAGGCAGGTCGTCCGGTGCCAGCGGGAACATTCTGACGAACTTGTGCGACTCACTCACCACGTAAAGCGGCTTGTTTGCGTTTTTGGCCAAAACTCCAATCTGGTACGCTCCGACCCGGTTGATGATACCTCCACTCTCGGACACTCCCTCTGCACCCATGAAAACCTTGTCCACCTTGTTGAGAACGTAGCCGACCTGGGAGTCGTTCACCAGACAGACGGGTATTCCGTGTTCTTTCAGCGCGTTGGCCATTTTGATTCCGTCGCTGGAATCCTGGTCCACACGAGCCTCGGTGACGAACACTCTGAATCTGACAAACTTGGATTTTGCGTGCACCAGCAGATTCAGAACCACTCTGGAGAACGAATGAACGAGAACTGTGTCGTCATCCTTGATGAATTTTAGACCGAACTGGGCAATCATGTCTCTGCTTTCGTTGGCTCTCTGGAGAAACAGCTGGCCGTTTTCCACGAGATGTGTTCTGCACGACTCCCAGTCCGAGTAAAGATGTGTGTTTCTGAGAACGAATCGGGTGAACAGGTCGCAACCGGCCGAGAGCGAGATGGCGTTGGGAATCGATGTTTTCAGCTGTGTCGTGGCGTCTGAGAGCAAGTTTATTAGTTCCGACGATGTGGACGGCTGTTTGATCTTGAGCATCGTTACCAGCGACTCGATGGCCGCCAACGGCATGGTGATCTCGGGGTCTTCCTCGAGGAACTTGAGATAAGTTTGTTTGATGTCGAAGGGTGCTGTGGACGTGTTAGTAGAAGGAAAACGGGGATAATGGCTCTTTGTAGCGGAGAAACTTACCGGAACTCATCGTGGACAAAAAGTGTGTGGGGTTTGCGCTATCAATGGTGAGTTCTAGACAGAAAATGTACAGTCTGAGGAGGATGAAAAATATTTTTTTATTTAATTCTCCAAATCTCGAAAATATTTTTTTTTTTTTTGGTGTAGATTTTTTGAAATAATTGGATCGATTTCTTGTTTCCCTCTTTTCCTTTGTTCTCTTCTTTCTAAACAAACGGGATATTTTGACCAAAATACCATGTTTTTACGACAGACCCGAGCTCTTCCGCCCCCATGGAAGACTGTGGTTGCACGGTGGTCGCCATTGGCATCGCGACGCACTCCTTTAGCACCGTTCGCCAGATCGGTTCGCCAGGCCTCAAGCGCCCTCTCCTCGCTGCGAAACATCGGAATCATCGCTCACATCGACGCGGGAAAGACAACAACGACAGAACGGATGCTCTTCTACGCGGGGGCGACATCGCGGATAGGAAATGTTGACGAAGGAGACACCGTGACGGACTTCTTGACCCAGGAAAAGGATAGGGGCATCACGATCCAGAGTGCCGCGGTCACGTATCGCTGGAACGGTCATCAAGTTAACCTGATTGACACTCCCGGTCATGCAGACTTCACTTTTGAGGTGACGCGATCGCTGCGTGTTCTAGATGGGGCAGTGACGATCCTCGATGCAGTGGCTGGAGTCGAGGCCCAGACGGAAAAGGTTTGGAAACAGGCTCGGGATCTGGGCATTCCTGTGATTGCTTACGTGAACAAAATGGATCGCGAGGGTGCCGGGTTCGGTCGCACGGTCAAGGAGATTGTGAGTCGGCTGGGAACCCGTGTGGTATTGGTGAATGTTCCTTATTTCCGCAAGGAAGCCTCTGGCGAGACCGTTTTCGAAGGTGTGTTGGACCTGTTTGAGAAGAAACTCCTGAAATGGGGGGACTCGAAAGAAGGGCTGCAAGTGGAGGTTTTGGACGTTTCTGACCCGGAAAAGACCCCGGAGCTGTACAAGGAGTGCGAGGAAGGACGGGCTGCTGCGGTCGAGCTGCTTGGTGAGGTGGACGAGGAGGTTGTGAATTCGTTTCTGGACTCGATGGATTACATGGAGGTTCCCAGCAGCGTTCTGCGGACTGCTCTTCGGACTGCTACGATTTCGAATTACGCTGTTCCTGTCCTGTGTGGAGCTAGTTTCCGCAACAAGGGTGTCCAGCCGCTCATGGACGCCGTGAACGACTATCTTCCGTCGCCGTTGGATCGTCCTGTTCCGGAGATTTCGACTGGATTGGTTCGCACAAAGAAAAACAACACTGCACAGACCATATCGGTCAAACCGGACCCGAAGACCGGGCTTGTTATCAACAAGAATCCCGCTTTGGCGGCCGGACTGGTGTTCAAGATCAGCGCGCATCCTATTCGCGGGAAGATGGCATATGTTCGCGTTTACAGTGGGACGTTCCGCGCGGGTGGAAGTCTCTACAACACCACCGCGGGCCAGGAGTCTGGACAATACAAGCTGATGGTGATGCACGGAAATGTTCCCGAGGAGGTGAAGGAGTTGCGTGCGGGAGAAATCGGTGTTTTCTTGCTTCGTGAGAAGGTTTCCACCGGTGACACGATCGTGACGAACAGTCGGACACAAAGAACCAACAAACTGAGCACTCTGGAGAAGAGCATGAGATTACTCCCTATCGAGGTTCCGCCTCCTGTTTTTTCTGTTTCGGTGACTCCGAACACAGTGGCCGATAACAGGAAGTTGAACGAGGCGTTGGACGTTCTGTTGACGGAGGACCCGAGTCTGAAGATGCACTACGATGAGGAGAGTGGTGAGTTGATTCTTTCTGGGATGGGCGAGCTGCATCTGGAGATTGTGAGGGACCGTCTGTTGAAGGAGATGAAGGTGAATGCAGAGATTGGCGAGGTGAGTGTTACTTACAAGGAGACAATCAGCATCAACTCGGAGGTGAAGCGACTGAGCGTGGACGACAATGTTGCAAAACACTCTTTCAGTGTGGAACTGAGTCTGGAGTCGTTTGAGGGCCCACTAGAGGATGTTTTGGGAGGCGAGAGAACGTATGATCTTGGACAGGACGACAATCTGGTGATTTTTGAGCCGGAAGCGGACCCGGAAACGGTGAGAAACACGGTGGGCAAGCCAAATTGGCCGTATAAAGTGAGCTACGAGACGATGATCAATGCGGTGATTACTGGATCGCGTGCGGCCCTTCAGATGGGAGGAACCGTGGCAAGATTGCCGTTGCATTCGATGATTGTTCGAGTGAAAAGCTGGAACGTGAGTGTTGACGCGAGTACCATGGCGCAGTTGAACACGATCACACGACAGGCTATTCGCGAGGCGTTGTTGAGCGTTCCGGAGGGCGGCGCAACGCTTCTGGAGCCCGTGATGAAGGTGAGTGTGTTTGTGAACGACGAGGATCTGGGTGTTGTGACGCAAGATCTGATGAGCGGACGCAATGCGCGGATTTCCGGTATTGAGGAGGAGACCGGGTCGAACTCCACGGAGAACCTGATCTGGGCCAAGGAGCAGGCCGAAAAGACGTACGTTCCGCACGACTCGACGATGGGATACATCAAAGAGGGTCAATCGGGCGGGCGAAAGGTTGTAACCGCGGAGGCTCCTCTGCGGGAGATGATTGGATACCTGTCTAAGCTGCGGTCGCTGACAAAGGGTCGTGGCGGGTTCGACATGGAATACGGGGGGATGGAACGGGTCTCTGGCGAGCGGATCGGGACGATTCTGGGGTAGCGAAAAAAAGCTTCGGGACGATCGACGCGTCGATATGAATTTTTCATTTTCATGTCGCGACGCGTAAATTGTTTTTCTTTCACATAGACGTTTTTTTTTTTTTTTGCCTTCTTGTACATACTCTTTCCTATCTATAAACCACCAGCAAAATGAGTGGATACCAGCCATACAACAACTTCAATTCGGATACCACCGGGTACGGGAACTACAACAACGGGAACGCGGGCGGCGGGTTCACGTCGGACGGCCCGACATCGTCGCAACAGCGTTCGTCTGCCACGCAGTCGATCATCCCAGTGACGATCAAGGAGATCAATGACGCTCAGCAGGCCGGCCAGGACGCTCCGTACCAGTCGCATGGCCTGGAATTGTATTATGTGGCGTTTGTGGGGATCATCAGAGAGATTGACACGTCGCAGGCGCAATCGACGAACATCAAGGTGGAAGACGGAACGGGCTCGATCTCGTTCAGAAAGTGGAACGACGAGGAGACGACAGACGTCAGCGGCGATTTGTCTACGGGCGAGTATGTGCGGGTTGTGGCGACTATTCGTGAGTTTGGCGGCAAAAAACAGCTGCAGACACAGACCGTGCAGAAGGTGAAGGATTACAACGAGATTCCATACCATTTCCTGAGCGCGATCAAGATCTATTTGGACGCCAAGGGGTCTGCAGGAGCTGGTTCTGGCTCTGGATCCGCGGGTGAGGGTCTTTTTGTGGACAGTCACCCGGTGAACGGGGGTGGAGGCTCGACTTTGGAGCGGATCTATGAGTTTGTTCAGGACCACAGTTCGGTGATGACCGAGGGGGTTCCGATCCACGTGATTGCCGAGAAGCTTGCGCTGCCGCTGGAGGAGATCGAGGTCAACATTGCGTCGCTCGTGGACGACGGCCGGGTCTACAACGGGACGGAGGACACCAACTATCTGGCCGTTTGATGTGACGTCAGAATACGCGAAACTGATATTTTTTTATAATTTTTCAGCGAACTATATTTTTCACGCTTTTTTTTCGGGAGAGTAATGAGGAGGAAAAGAGTAGAAAAGAGTAGAAAAGAGTAGAAAAGAGTAGAGAAAAGAGTCAATTGTTCGGATTTTACGTAGAGTCTTGTGGTGTTTCTGCCGACCCGGCCGTGTCGGCGTCTCTCGCTGAGCTCGATGGGACCGACGACGCGCTGAAAAAACTGCCCCACAGCTCGTCGTTGGAAACCACCTCGCCGCCGCCAACCTTGCGTTCCACCAGCCCGTTCAACGTCTTGGACAGCTCCGCCGCGTCCATGGCGTCGTCGTCCACCACGGCCTCCTCGCCGTCCGCGCGCCGCTGCATCCGCTTGCGCATCGCCAGAACCGCAATCGACTCCTCGACGCTGTTCTCGATCACAAAGCTCCAGACCTTGGTCTCGCGACGCTGGCCGATCCGGTGGATTCTGCTCACCGCCTGCAGTTCCAGCGGCAGGTTCACGAGCGGCTCGCACAGAAACACGTGCGACGCGTTCGTCAACGTCAGTCCCGCGGCCTGTGCCTTGGCATTCAGCAGGAAACACGTGACCCGCGGGTCCTTCTTGAACCGGTCGATCTCGTTGCTGCCGAGCCCGTGTCGTCCGCGTCGTGTGCCCGAAACCCCGCCGTCGTCGCCCGTCGTGTCCGCGGACGACAGATAGTTGATGTCGTTCTGTCGAAACGCCTTGGCCAGCAGTTTCAACAGGTCCGACCATTGCGAGTAAACCAGGATCTGAACGTCCGGCTCCGTCCGTTTCAGATACAGAACCTGGCGAACAATCATGTCCACCTTGGACCCGTAGTTTTTGCGGATCTCGATCGCAAGAATCTCGTCAAGAACGTCGCTGTTCAACGACTTGTACAGACGCATCAGCGGACTGTCGGAGGCTGTTTCTTCGTCGTGAGCCGCAGTTCTTTCGTCAGTGCCGTCCGACTCGTCTTGGTTCTCCTGGTGCTCCTGTTCCTCCAGAAGCTCGCCCTTCAACTCGTTCCGCGTCAGCGTGAACGCATACATGTCCGCGGAGCTCAGCCATTTCTTGCACATCGGACACGTCGGCCGCAGACGGATCCATTCCGCAAGACACTCCTTGCAGAACTGATGGCCGCACGATGTCAGAGTCCCGACAATAATCGAGCTTCGACAGATCACACACAGTTTCTCGCTGCTACTCTCGGCAGCGTCCATCGAGCCCAGATACTTGAGCCGGACCCGTGCGACCCTCGCAGCGTTCTCCAGCTTGCCAATCTCCTGCTCCACGGCCGCCAGATCCTGCTGTGCACGCTCTGCAGGCCGCATCTCCGGAGCAAACGCCGGCCGAACCGGCCGGTAGCTAGCCACGATGTCCGATTTGATCTGAAGAGCCTTGAAGTAGTTGATTTTGGCGTTGAACGTGTCGTTGAGCGTCTCAAACAGCTTTGTTCGCAAAAGAGTCACGTTTTTGCGCTGTTGTTCCAGCTCTTTCTTCAGCGTCGTGGCCACGCTGCGAAGAAACTCGTAGTCTCCAGCATAGCCAGAACTGCCGTTCTCGTCGTACCGTTGGAAATCGATCGCCAGATTCCCGGCCTCCTGTTGAAGCGTCCGCAGACTCAATTTTGCGTTGTAAACTCCCTCGGGAGCCACCGCGCGCCGAACCTTGTCCAGAGCCGTGTGAAGCTCGTAGTTTGTAGGCTGGTTGATGTTCACAATCACACGGTCCGTTTTCTTCGGCCGTTTCTTCCCAACAACAGCTGCGTCGTTCGCCGAAATCAGAGCGTTCTCCCGGTCCTCCAGAATCTGCTGTAACTCCTCCAAATACGTGTGGGCCAGCTCCTGACTCACCAGAGAAGCCCCGTACTCCTCACCATCCGGTCTGTCCTCGTCGCTGGCAACAGGCTCCCGCAACAGCTCGACCAGCCGAGTCACCCAAACGTTCACCACGTGTGCCTGCGAGTCCAGCTGCTGTTTCGTGCGACTCAGCCGCTCCTGAAAGAGCTGTGTCTGCACCGAACGGCCGTAGTTCTCGTCCGAATCGCCGCCAACACTGCACACCTTCAAAACCTCTGTTTCCAACACCTCGCCAGCAATCTCTTTCCCGGGAACGTAGCGGGAGAACTGGTCGAATCGTGTCTGCAACCGCGAGATCGCCTCGTCAACCCGGCCAATCGGGTCCTGCAAAATCTTCTTTAACAGAGCGTCCGCCCGGCCGTAATACTCGTTCTCCAGCTCGTAATGTCGCCGCTCCGTCGCCGTCAAAAGATCCAGATCAATTGCCGCAAACGTCTCCTTCTCGGCGTCCGCCGCCGCGTCCTCGTCCTCGGCAACCTGGCCGTTCTCGTCAAACTCCGTCGGAAGCGGCCGCATCGGCCGATAATGCTGGTAATGCGCCGAGGCGAGCAAGAAGTACGTCTGGTACAACAGCTCCAGCCACGAACGAACCTTGGCGTCCTCGTTCGACCGCTCGCGAAGACTGTCCACTTTTAGTTCAATCTCCGGCATGATCTGCTCAAAAATGGCCATCGACTTGTCGGGCTGCCGCAGAAATTCGTGGATTTTTCCCCGTCGAAGCTGCAAATTGTAAACCTGTCGTTCGCTCGAAACGGCCTCGTCAAACGTGGCCTTCTGTAGACTGCTCAGAACGTCCTCCAACGTCCCCAGGATCAAAGTTCCGCGGTCCGCACCCGCGTCGTCGCCCAAACGAGTCACGTTCCACGGCGTGCGACGACCTGACGGCCAATGGCCAAGCTGGGCATGACAACAGACCTGTCTCAGCCGCGTCAGCCAGCTGCGCATCAGCCCGTAATGGCGTGCTGGGTCGTAATCTTCCACCACGGGCTCGCCGTGCTCGTTCAGACCCACCTGGCGCAAAAAGTTTGCAAACAAATTGTCGTAGTTGTCGCGCTCCACCGCACTGAACGGCATCTTGAGCAGGATCCGTGTCTGAGCCGGTAGCCGAATCTGTTCTGCAACCATCTTCTTGGTGTGTCGCAGACACAGGCCGCGAAACAGTCGGTAAAACTGGCAATACGGCAACTCTGACACGATCCGTCGCCACGGAGACGTCTCTCCTGTGTTGGAAAACGCGTCCACAGGACCGAGTCGCAGAAAACTCAGCAGAGAGTACAGGTCATTGAGATCGTTCTTAATCAGCGTTCCGGAAGCTCCCCACGAGTGAACGCGCGGAATGATCCGTGCAAACTTCGACGCGTTCGCCGTGATACTGGCCGTCATCTGGACTTCGTCCAGAACAACCCGCCAGAACTCCAGCAGCATCAGCGGAGACGAGTAGTCGATCCGCTCGTAATCGGTAGCGGCGTCGTTTTCGTCGTTTTCGTCGGCTTCCAATCGCAACCGTTTGGCACAACGCCGTTTCGGCCGTGCTGCCGGCTGGAACACTGCACGATGCAGCTCGCGTGAAACCGTGTGGTATGAAACAAGAACAATGTCGTGCTCTCCGAGCCGGGCAGCCATGTCGGCCGGGGTCACCCGAACATTGGCTGCCTCTGCTTCGCGTTCGTAGTTGTAAATCCCCTCGTAAACCATCACCGACAGAGACGACGTGATCTCCTCGATCTCCTGTCTCCATTGGCCCAGAATCGACTGCGGACAGATGATCAGTGTGGTCTTCGCCTGCCGGATCACACGTCCTCCGTTGAAAACGTCCACCACGTCGCCACACGCGGCCGTCCGCGCGTTCGCGGAGATCAGAGAGATGATCTCCACCGTTTTCCCCAGACCCATCTCTTCCGAAAGTAACGCCCGTGCACGCGGTTGGCCCCGTGCAAACTCCCGCAGATACTCCACGGCCGTCTCGGTCGAACAAACGTTCCCCGTATACACGTTGTACCACAAACTCGGTCCGTCAAACAGCTGGACGTAGGACCATCCAAACGAGACCCGGTCTAGATGTTCGGCAATGGTGTCGAGTCCGCACGCGGCAAAATCTGGCGAATCAAGTCGCCTAACTCCGGACCTGCCACTGATCTGCATTCCCTCGTGGCGCAGCATCCAATGTAGGGTCTGTTGCTGGAACTGTAGCAGCGATTTCCGCAACTTGGGCAGCTCAAACGTTTGTTCCGGCTCGGACATTCGCTCGGTGTTTTCCGTGATGAAGTTGTAAAATGCCATTTCCGAGGGTTTCGGATGGTCGTCTGCTCCACAGCGCTGGTACTCGGTCAAAAACGGCGTGAAAACAAACACCGACAGCTCGCGCAGCTTGCGGATCGTGTCCAATGGATATCGCACATCCACGCTTTCCTTCATTTCGATGCGATAATCCACGGAAAAGTTCAGAAGAAAGCTCTTTTGCGGTTTGTTGAGCGAGACAGTCATTGACAGTTGCGGCCTCGTCGTCGTGACATCGTCAGCAAACCGCGATTTGCGTCGCAAGAGCGCAACCTGTGCCGCAAGATTCGGCTCGTCCTGACTCTGGACGACACCATGGAACAAGACCGACGATTTGCGCGTTCCACGAGCCACAGACAGGATATCCACGCTTGTTTTGTTCTGTTTGATCGAAACCTCGACGCCACGAACCTCGATGACGCTCAAACCGACCGACTCGAGCGTCTCGTAAAGCCCGGGGATCGCAACCTCAAGCGAATCGCACACAATTGAGGCATCCACAAGGGTCAGCATGCGATCTGTAACACGTATCGTCTCGGACGATACCGTGGAGCGTTCGTCGGCCTCGGATCCGTAATATCGGGCCTGATCCTGCAAAATATGGGCGATCGAACGCTTTTTGCCCCCGTTCTTCTTTGTCTCTGGAATCGGCTGTCTAACGGCATCGGTGACAAAATGGGCGAAATTCCGGTGGCCGCTGGCCAATTTGGCCACATCGACATCGATAGGTATGCGGAAAACCCCCATTTGGGAGATTAATTTGCCGGTATCGGATGCTGTTGAGAACTGGGAGATAATGATTTACTTCTAAGAGTCTGAAAAACAAAAAAAAAAAAGTTGAAATAAAAAATAAATAAAAAGCCAAACACCGCCACAGCCCTTGTTTTTGTGGCTTGGGCGGTGTGGCGGTGAAAACAATGCCTCCTTTCTGGGGAAAAAAAGCAAGGAAAATGAAGGAAAAAAATTGTGTGGCACAAACGATCTTTTTGATTGCTAACAGAAAGGGTATCACTGTTGCTTTGGCATAATATTTGGCCGTTTCTAGAGAAAAGACAACGAGGACGATGCTTACCGTAAGTATGGGAACGTTTCTGGAGTTTGTTTCGTGTGGATGGAGGGTTTCTTCGCCTGCAAAACAGCTTGTCTTGAAACAAAGGGATTTTGACTGCATGATGACAGGGAGGGCAAATTAGGGCGGAACACACGGAAGACCGCGCTGCTTGAGGACTTTTGTGTGGTCAAACACCATTGCAGCGCGGAATCCGCCTCTCCGCCACGTCTTTTCTCGTGTTTGATGTGGTCTAATTCAGAACACTGTGCGCCGGCCTCAGTACTAACTAACATCGGCAGAATTTCAAGCAGTTTATCAGGCACGGCAGAAACGCCAATCCCGTTTACCGCACTCAGAGTCAGCAGAGCACGCTGGAGAGTGCGGGGGTGCTTCCGGAGAGCTCGCCGGCTTCCGAAAGTTCTGCGTCGCAGCAACAACAGCAGCAGCAACAACAACACGTGACTACGGGAAACAGACAGCAGCGTCGTGACGAGTACTCGAAGCTGGCGTCAGATCTGGTTCGTGAGGAGAACGAGCAGCGCAGAAAACGTGAGGAAAAAGAGGCCGTTGACCGCTACCAGTTGCAGGACAAGATTGGGGAAGGAGCGTTTTCCGTGGTTTACAAGGCCCTTGACCGTGAAACAAATGAATACGTTGCAGTGAAAGTGATAAAGAAGTACCAGCTGGAGAAATCGCAGCAGGCGTCGGTGCTCAAAGAAGTGACGATAATGAGACAACTAGACCATCCATGCATTGTTAGATTCTACAACTTCATAGAGACCGCGGAGTTCTACTACATTGTTCAGGAGCTTGTCACGGGAGGCGAGATTTTCAACGAAATTGTCAAATTTACCTACTTCAGCGAAGATCTTTCGAGACACGTGATCGTTCAGGTTGCGCAGGCTATCAAGTATCTGCACAACATTGGGGTGGTGCATAGAGACCTGAAACCCGAAAACATCTTCTTCAATCCGATCCGGCTGATTCCCTCGAAACACCAGAAGCTGCGCAAGAGCGACGACCCGAATACCAAGCTCGACGAGGGCGAGTTCATCCCGACGGTTGGTGGAGGTGGAATTGGTACCGTGAAGATCGGTGACTTTGGGCTCTCGAAACAGATATATGCCAACAATTCGTTGAAGACTCCGTGCGGAACCATCGGCTACACCGCGCCGGAAATTGTCAAGGACATGCGTTACTCGAAAGAGGTGGACATGTGGGCACTTGGGTGTGTTTTGTACATTCTTTTGTGCGGGTTCCCGCCGTTCTTCAACGACCAGATTGAACAGCTTACCAAGAAGGTTGCCAAGGGAGAGTTTGAGTTCTTAACGCCATGGTGGGATGAAATCAGCATCGGAGCCAAGAACTGTGTTTCCAAGCTGCTGACTGTGGATCCGCGGGCTAGATACACGATTGACGAGTTTTTGCAGGACCCATGGATCCTGGAGTTTACAGACAGATGCGAGAGTGCCAGGTTGTTCCAGGAACAGCAGCAGCATTTGTTGCAAAAGAAGAATGTCATTTCTCCAGCAGAATCTTTCAACAGCAACGGTACATTGTCGACTGCTTCGTCGTCCGATTCGTACAGTGTTCCGTTGCCTGTTCCTGGTCCTGCGCCGGCAACTATTGCGATGACGGCTCCGTCCGGTGCGATTCCGTTCCATGTTATCAAACAAAACCCTACTATCTACTCTCCTGCTGCGATTGCGATGAGAGAGGCGTTTGACATTTCGACGGCCGTGCATCGTATGGGCGAGGAGGCTGCGTTGTTGAAGTACCAGAAGCAGCAGGCCCAGCAGCAGAAAAACTTGAAGTTGGGAGCTCTGGTGGAGGATGAGGAGATGCAGGAGGCCGGGCCGTTTGAGATGGATTCCAGAAAGAAGAAGCTTCGGTTTGAGACCGAAAACTCCAGCGGAGTTGTCGTGGACGACCGATCTGTTTTTGCTTCTGGTACCGATACCAGCTCTTTGAGCATTGGTGAAGATTCGAGTTCGGAGTCGATCAGGAAGCCGTTCGAGCTCAATTTGGGCACCTCGACCATTTTGGAGAGAAGAAAGAAGAAGGCTTTGGTGTATTAGCTTGCTAGGCAAACTACACGAGAAACCAATGTCTTTTATCTGAGCAATGCGGAGTGGAGTCCTCTCCAAAGAAAGTATGGCAGATCTGCACACCGGATCTTATTCATTGCCTGGCATCTCGATCACCAATTACTCGGCAAGTAGCTAGTTCGACTGTTCAGAACGGTGTAAATTACGCACATACAATGGAAGCATATGGAATAAATCTAATTGAAAAAGGAAGGTCCAGTCTGTAGTCGGTAAAAGCTAATCTAACCGATAAGAATCTAAAGATAAAGAAAGCAACAAAAACAAAAAAAAAACGGTTTTTTTTTGCAGTGCGAAAAAAAGAAAAATCTGGATCTGTGTCTGATAAAGAGAAGAAGGAAAAAAATAACTGGATTCCAGCTCGAGTTTGTTCGGATCGGCCAATCGGTACGACTAGCGCATTGTCCAGTCCTGTTCACTCGTTCTTGATGATGTCATCGTAATGTTCAAAGTTCACAAAAGTGAAGGCTCTAAAGAAGTTGGACTTTCCAACCTTGGTGATTCTCTCGATCTCTTCTGGATCCAGATCGAAGTTGTAAACGTCCAGGATCTCGGCCAATCTCTCCTTTTTCGACGTGGTGGTGATTGGCAAAACACCCTGGTGTTGAGTCCATCTCAGCAGAATTTGATTGAGGGTCTTGCCGTGCTTCTTGGCGATCTCCTCGAGAACTGGGGTCAACGGACCCTCGGTCTTGGTGATTGGAACCAATGGACCATACGCCTCGACCAGAATACCGTTCTCCTTGGCGTATTGAACGACTCCCGGAGACTGGTTTTGCAAATATGGGTGGAACTCGATCTGCAAAACGGCCGGCTTCACAGTCGCGATCTCGGCAATTTTTCTCAAATTGGCAACCTCGAAATTGGAAACACCGATATTTTTGGCCTTACCCTCTTTATACAACTTTTCCATTTCAGGCCACAGTTTTTCCAATGGATACTCCGGTTGGAATGCCTGCGAGTGGATCAGAAACAGATCAACGTAATCGGTCTGCATTTGCTCCAATCCCTCCACCAAAGAGTCGTATGGACCCCGTCTATTACCGTTGGCATCTTCGGAAACGTTCGTGTACTTGTCAGTAATCCAGACCTTATCTCTGGCGAGTCCAGATCTCTTGAGTGCCTCTCCAACATCTCTTCTAGTGGTGTAAGTCTCGGCAGTATCAAGGTGAGTGACTCCAGCTTCCAGAGCGTCCACCAAAGATTGCACAAGGTCTTCGTCAACAGACGTTTTGGCGTGCTCAAGCCCGGCGATTCCTTTCTTCTTCCATTGCCATTTGGTTCCGGAACCGAAACCAATGGCCGGAATTTCGGCACCTGTGGTAGGGAGAGTGAATGTTTTAGTCATGTTTGAGAGATACAGAGGGAAAACTGGCGATGGATTCTATCTCGTGGTTGACAATTGTACCCAAATGGACAGATAGTATTTGTCGGACATCAGCATCAATAGTGGAGACGGAAAAAAATAAAAAACGCCACGGCTGTGCATCGGATATTTTCCTCCTCGCCACAATGGAAAAAACCCTTGCACCATATCTTTTGTGCGGCGCACGACCCAAGAGGCATTACGCTCTCGGTCGTCGTTATCTTGATAAAGTTTGTTGAACAATTCGAGTTTGGAGGGCAAATTCACCACTCGGAAGCCAAATTCACTCTCGAAAACATGGTGTCCTACCAAAGTCTGGTGCTGATTGCAGCATTGCTGATCATCTCGTCCACCTCGTTCGTTCTTGGTGTCTTGTTTGCCAATTGGCCGTACAATTACTACACTCTATGGAACACCACAGCAGGTCAAGAGTACTTTGATGCCGCTTTGAGTCATTACAAGACATGGGGTGAATCGCCAGTCCTCATCAAGAACACTCTGCACGGAGTTGTGGCTGTGGCGTTTGTGGGAAGTTTCATCAAGATCTTCAAGCCATCTGATGAAGTCAAGTATTTTGAGTACGGTACTCTCGTTGGCCTGGTTGCTGGTGTGTGTATCTACCTCAGCAATGTCCGTGTTGGTATTTTGTCGTGTCTTGTGGGCGAATGGGGTGATGTTGATCAAAACACCGGTCTTGCTGTGATTGCTGCCTCGGAATCAATGATTGTTTTCGTGATTCTGGGTATCCTTCTGCTTCAAGCTGGTCTTTTCTACGCCTACTTTGAGGACATCAAAGCTAAGCAAGACTTCTACTTGCAAGAACTGAAGGAAAAGCTTGCTGCCGCAGAGAAATCGGCCGCAGCAGCAGCACCTCAAACAGAGACCAAGGCCAAGGCCTCTGGATCCGAGTCCAAGCAGACCAAGGCTTCCAAGACCAAGGCTTCCAAGAAGATCTGAAACCGAAAGTGAAATAATTGTTTACATTTAAGTATGTAATTTGTTAATATCAGAGACTATTGAAAATATCTAGTATGAGGTCACGTGATTTGGTAAGATTTGTGGTGAACATTCACGAAGGTTTCTAGGGAGGGGTGTGTTTGAGGGGGAAGGGAGGCTGTCTTTTGGATGGTGTGGTTCTGTTGGTTGAGAAGGCGGGAAGGGGGCTGAAATCAGCTGATGGGTGACGGAGTTGAAAGTAGTTGCAAACAATAAGAATAAATCGTGAAAGAACTAATTATCTTAGCGAATTAGAATTGCGTGGTAATTAAATTGAATGTGGTTTCTATCATGATCAACCCTTCAACAACAATCGAAAAATCCCCATCAATCTCCCGTAAGTCACCAAATCATTTGCTGACTACACCGACCCATAACAAGCTGCCCATAATGAACCTTACATCCTCTAAATCTCGATTACGTAAGCACACTCGCACCGCTCGTTTTTATCTGAAATATTTCCCAAAGCGAAGATAGAGACCTGACTTGTTTTTCTTTCCTCCGACAGGGAACATGAATGGATCAGAGTCATGGTCGAAAGTCCTCTCGCAAATCCCGCTCATTGTGATTCCGGGAAAGTACGAGAATCCACGTGCGGTGTCTCTCCCCTATGATTTTGAAACGCCACCCAAATCGCTAGACCGGTTTCGGAGTGAGCGGCTGAACGAGGAGATCTCTGCGCTAGAGGATCTTGTGAAGCAGCAACAGGGCATTATTGATCTTGTTGAAGAGAAGTACGGGGCCCAAACTCAAGCTCAACGTACGGCCGTCTTTGACAAGTGGGAGAGTGAAATACGCAAGGAGGCTCCGGGGTATTTCCGAGCCGACGGCACCGTCAGTGTGATGACACCCACGAAACGGGCGATTGCTGCAAGGGAGACTGTTGAGACTGCTGAAACCCGGTCAATTGACGACAAGCTGTCGGCTCTCAAGATAGACACAAAGCAAACTGAATGAAAAATGTACGGAACTTGCGTCTATCGACGCGTCGATTTACAAGTCTCTTGTATTCGAGAAGATTTTTTTTTTTTTTGAGCCATGATCGAATCGTTGAGTAATATTAAATAAAAGAATTAGCCTGTTGAGATTCTTTGTCCGTCAATAAAACCAACAAGTCAAAGTAGAATATAGATGTCGCAGCTACTTTTTGGTTCTAAAGGAACCTCATTGACGTCATTGACGGGTAACCTGAAAGTCTCGATTGCCGCTTCGGTTTTCGGTGCTCCATTTGCCCTCACCATCGACAAGGAAGGGGACAAGGATCTGGCACTGGTGGACTCCAAGACCGGATTTGAGCTGTTTGAGCCAAACGCGATTGTCAAGTACGTTGCTGCTACTGCCAAAAACGGAAATGCAGATGCTTTCAGCCAAGATGTCGAGTTGATCAGCCAGGAGGAGACTTTGGTCTACCCGGCTGTCAAGAAGGGCACTTTGGACGCCTCTGTTGTGTCCCAGATCTCTCCTTTTGCGTCTGTTGACGCCAAAAATCCTGCACAAATCATTCTTTTTGCGTCGTTGTACCCTGTTCTGAGCAAGACGGGTGTTTCTGCCGAGTGGGACGACTGGTTTAAGCAGTTTTCTGTCGTTCCGGAGGTTGCTTCCGGTGTTTCTATTGCTCTGCAGAACACCAAAGTTGCTCGTGTTGTTGAGGAAAACACAAACAAGGTGGATGTGAAACCGGGATGCACGGTGAAGAAACAAGAGGGCAAGATCATGCCAAAGCCGAATGAGAGAAACATCCTCATCACTTCTGCCCTGCCCTACGTGAACAACGTTCCGCACTTGGGTAACATTGTTGGTTCTGTTTTGTCTGCTGACATCTTTGCCAGATACTGCAAGGCCCGGAACTACAACACTCTGTTTGTGTGCGGTACTGACGAGTACGGAACTGCCACGGAGACGAAGGCCTTGGAGGACAAGGTGAGTCCAAAAGAGCTGTGCGACAAGTACCACGCTATCCACGCACAGGTTTACGAGTGGTTCCAGATTGGATTTGACTACTTTGGAAGAACCACGACCGAAAAACAGACGGAAATCGCCCAGGAGATGTTTTTGAAGCTCTACGAGAACGGGTTCCTTGAAGAAAAGTCCATGAAACAGCTGTACTGTCCTGTTCACAATGGTTTCCTGGCGGACCGTTACGTTGAGGGAGAGTGTCCGAAGTGTCACTACGAGGACGCCAGAGGAGACCAATGCGACAAGTGCGGTAACCTGTTGGATCCATTCGAGTTGATCAAGCCTCGTTGTAAGCTGGACGGAGAGACTCCTCTTCCTCGTGAATCGAACCACATCTTTATTTCTCTGGACAAGCTGGAGCCTGAGCTGAGAAAGTGGATCGAAAGCGCCTCGGAGAAGGGAAAATGGTCGAAGAACTCCAAGACCATCACCAACTCGTGGCTGAGAGAAGGACTGCAACCTCGTTGTATCACAAGAGACCTGGTTTGGGGTACTCCTGTTCCTTTGAAAGGGTTTGAGAACAAGGTTTTGTACGTTTGGTTCGATGCTCCTATTGGGTACATCTCCATCACTGCCAACTACACGGACGGCTGGAAGGAGTGGTGGAAGAACCCAGACAACGTGGACCTTTACCAGTTTATGGGTAAGGATAACGTTCCGTTCCACACGGTTGTTTTCCCATCGACCGAGCTCGGAACAAGAGAGCCATGGACAATGCTGCACCATCTCAACACCACCGAGTATCTGCAGTACGAAGGAGGAAAGTTCTCGAAATCCAGGGGAGTTGGAGTGTTTGGTAACAATGCCGAGGCCACTGGAATCTCTCCGTCTGTTTGGAGATACTACCTGGCTTCCATCAGACCTGAGAGTCAGGATTCTCAGTTCTCATGGACCGAGTTTGTCACTAAGAACAACAGTGAGTTGTTGGCCAACCTGGGTAACTTTGTGAACAGAATTGTCAAGTTTGTGAACGCCAAGTACAACGGAGTGGTTCCAAAATACGACGTCAAGAACTGTGCTTCCTATCCAACATTGGTCGAGGATCTCAACAGTCTTGTCAAGACCTACGTCGGAGATCTCGAAGGTTCTCATCTGAGAAAGGGTCTGGAGACTGCGATGATGATTTCTGCCAGAGGTAATCAATTTTTGCAGGAGAACAAGCTGGACAACTCGCTTTACAACGACCAGCCAGACAAGGCCGACGCTGTGGTTGCCATTGGTCTGAACATCGTTTACCTGGTTTCGGCAGTGATCACTCCGTATATGCCTGAGACCACCAAGCAGATCGAGGAGATCCTGAACGTTCCTTCTCTGAGAATACCAGACGAGTTTGATCTGTGGCTCAAGAGCGGCCACTGTATCGGAAAAGCGCAGTATCTGTTCAAGAGAATCGACGAGAAGAAGATTGACGAGTGGAGAGCGCTGTACGGAGGTCAGCAGAAATGAGTCGTGGGAGGCTTTCGAAGGCTACATCAGTATGTAGAAAGTGGACTGCGGTTCAAATACAATCGAATATGAACATCTGGGAACACGACGTGTGTTTCCCCGGTCGAACGGCCGCAAATAAATCGTTATTGGTTGGATCTGTCTTATCAGATCTGCACTTCCCCAAAATAGAATTTTGTGGGGTAAAAATTTCGAGACCTCGGAAATCGCAATAAAATCCAGAGGAGATCGCCAGTATTGCAAAAGCTGTGAACTATCCGAGTCAGAGTCGAACACTCCATGCTGGGAAAGACACACTTCTTGTAGGAGTTCCGTCCGCTCAAACACGCCACCCAAATTTAGCCCGCGGGTGCTCTCCGGAAAACACCGTCCTTACCGCTTCCGCTGGGTCCCTGGCCAATCCCGGCGCTCTCCGCACGTTGATTTTGCCATCCCGGTTTGCCGTCCGTCGCCCTCGGTCCCCTGGCTATTGTCTTTCAATGGCGTCTATTGTCTGAAAGATTTCTCGAAAAAGGGAGCGAATTTTTTATCCCTCTTTTTTTACCCCAAAAAGGGCAACAGTCTGAATAATCTCACAATACCCCAGAACGGGCCGACGATCAGAGGCAAAATTTGCCACCAAAGGCTCCAGATGTATATAAGAAACCCAGTGCCGGAATGCAGCAATTGCAATGAACCCTACAACGTTTCTCATCTATTGGTATTTAGCATACTGTTACTGTTATTAAGTGGCTTCTACGCTCCTTTATTCGCTCTCGCTCAGAATCGCCCACCCTTTGCTAATTTTTCGCTCGTTTTCGCAGATCGGAATGGAGTTCGTCAACTTCGACTTTGCTGAAGACCCAATTCTTTACGATTATCCTCCCCCATTCAAGGACCCTCCTCTCAAGCAGCTCGAACAACATGAGTTCTCGTCTGTCTTTGACGTCTTTGATCCCTCCAACAGTATTGCCGTCAGCCAGATCCAGGACGACGAGATGCAAAACCTGTTCGATCAGCTTGCCACCGTTCCAGATTCCACTTCTGAAAAGGACGAAACGATGCTTTCCCCAGATTACATGCTATTTGAGTCGGACACGTTCGAGGATTTTGGCGCTTCGAGAAATTTGACAGTTATCGTTACTCCAACATCCAGCGACGATGAGGATGAACACGACAACAAACTGGAAGACACCATGAAAATCGAAGCTTCAACTGCTCTGGTCTGGGAGCCTACAGGAACTCCACTTTCGCCAGCCTCATTCGAGACTCCTGAGTACGAAAGACCAAAAATCGACAAACAAACCGTCGAGGACAGCTTCACAAAAAGGTCAAAAAAGACCCTTTATTCGCACGTTTACACGTTATTTCAGGACTCAAGACCCCAAGAACTCGCGTATTGGATGTGCGCACACTTCTACCCGTTTATCCAGCCAAACGGAATTACCTTCAACCAGTTCAGAAAGTGTCCCGAGAACGACGAGTACATCTTCAAAAGGAACCCCAAGGCGGAGTTTTTCCTGCCCCCACGGTACTCTGACTCCAAGGCCAACTACTACGAGCCCCTGGTGGTGAGGTACAAGAAGAGCAAACAGGAACGGGGGCAGGGCGACGGAGAAGGCCTGTGTCCGTACTGCAAGTCTGATAACATTGACGACCTTTTTTTTGAGAGAAAGGATTCAAACTACCTGCATCACGTGACTAAGTTGCACGGGGTCTACTCGAACGGGATGGAGATGCCGTTTCCAAAGCTGGTTGGAGAGGCACTGGAGATCAAGCATCTGAAGACCAAGGGAAGAACAGAAAAGCCCATCCATGCTGTGGAGTGCGAGAAATGCCACGAAACTGTGAAGATTCAGCAGCTGGACAGCGACAAGGAGGGGAACAAGTTTCTTGCCTATTATCGACACATGTTGTTGCACAATGAGAAGAAGAACAACGGGAAACAATCTGTCGCATGAGCGATGTTTGCGATGTAAGGGTTTCTATTAACGCAACTGGTTTGTGGTGGGATTTCAGTATGATTTCGTTTGCTAGCTTAATTTTATGAGTTTTAATTGATCCGGTAACATTGTAATCAAAAAAGTCTCCGCCAAAGAGTAAAAAAATAGCGAAATATTTCACATAGACCAAAAAAAAAAAAAAAAAAAAAAATTGAAGCTCTGTCTGATCAACAGACAAGCGTTAGATTTCTCATCATATGAGCTCCGAGATCCTTGCCAACGTGAAACAACATCTCCCCGGGGTTTCTCTGGACGTGGTTTCCCAGGGGGCGGAGGCTGTTGTGTTTCTGACTGACAAACATCCGTATCTTCCCACTTCTGTTGTCCCCTCCGACATACAGAACCCAGACCATTACATCATCAAATACCGGCCACCGAAGCCGTACAGACACCCTGTACTTGATACACATCTAACCAAGTCGCGGACGGCCGCTGAGGCGCGTTTGCTGAGTCGGCTGTACCAGTTGGACATTCCTGCTCCGAAACTCGTGGCGATGGATGCTCCGCACGGGCTCATTTGGATGGAATTTATCGGGTACCATCTGGAGAATGGGGACGTGAGCTCGCTGAAGAACTGGCTGTGGTTTTTGGAGAAAAAACAGGAGGCTGGCGGATACGATGGCGAGAATCCTGCGTCCAGCAACGAGGTTCGCCAGGTTTTGGAGGATGTCGGCGAGGCCATTGGAAAGCTGCATTTACAGGACATTGTTCATGGGGACCTGACCAGCAGCAACATCATTTTGGTGAAAAAAGCCCAGAAAAACCAGCCCACTTTGATTGATTTTGGACTGTCGTCGTTCTCGTTACTCGCGGAGGACAAGGCGGTCGACCTCTACGTTTTAGAACGGGCGTTGACGTCGACGCATCCAGTCTACTCGAAGGAGTACAACGAGTGGTTGCTAGAGGGATATGTGCGGGTGCACGGGAAAGCTGGGGCCGGGGCCAAGAAGTGCAAGGAGGTGATGAAGCGGCTGGGAGATGTGCGGTTGCGGGGGCGCAAGCGGAGCATGTTGGGGTAGTTTTGTGTAGGATACTGGAAGCGAACGATGCGAGTACGGTGATGAGGTAGAGTAGAAAAGACGACGCGACGGCGACGCGACGGCGACGCGACGAGTTTTTTGCCAGTCGTGCACCACCCAATTGCTGCAAATTCCATGAGTTGTACTATTTCTCGGAATAGATGGAGCACAACAATGTCCAGGTTTCTCCACCATTACAAGCAACAAATGACGATGGACCAACCAATTGGTAAGTAAAACGCTGTTTTTCGTCCGTCGCAAACTAACACGCGCAGTTCTGGACCAGGGTACAGGTTTTGTCAAGATAGGGCGGGCCGGGACCAATTTCCCCGACCACACGTTCCCGTCGATTGTGGGAAGACCGATTCTGAGAGCAGAGGAACGCACCGGTGATGTCGAGATCAAGGACATCATGTGTGGAGATGAGGCTTCTGCAGTGAGATCTGCGCTGCAAATCTCGTATCCAATGGAGAACGGTATCATCAAGAACTGGGAAGACATGGAACATCTGTGGAACTACGCTTTCTACGAGAGAATGCAGATCGACACGACGGGTCGCAAGGTTCTTTTGACCGAGCCTCCTATGAATCCTTTGAAAAACAGAGAAACAATGTGCGATGTGATGTTTGAAAAGTACAATTTCGGAGGAGTGTATGTGGCAATCCAAGCCGTTTTGGCTCTGTATGCGCAGGGACTTTCTTCCGGAGTGGTTGTTGACTCCGGAGACGGAGTTACGCACATTGTTCCGGTGTACGAGTCGGTTGTCCTGAACCATCTGACAAGACGGCTGGACGTTGCTGGTCGTGACGTGACAAGAAACCTGATAAACCTGTTGTTGAGACGGGGATATGCGTTCAACCGGACGGCGGATTTCGAGACCGTTAGACAGATCAAGGAGAAACTTTGCTATGTCTCGTACGACCTCGATTTCGACTCGAAATTGAGCAACGAAACCACAACCCTTGTGGAGAACTACGAGCTGCCGGACGGCAGAGTGATCAAGATCGGATCCGAACGGTTCGAGGCTCCTGAGTGTCTGTTCCAGCCCTCATTGGTGGACATCGAACAGCCCGGTGTCGGCGAAGGTCTGTTCAACACGATCCAGGCGTGCGACGTGGACATCCGGTCCACGCTGTTCAAGTCGATCGTGCTTTCTGGAGGCTCGTCCATGTACCCGGGACTGCCATCGCGGCTCGAAAAGGAGCTGAAACAACAATGGTTCACCAAGGTTCTGAAGGGCGACGCGTCCAGAATGGACAAGTTCAAGGTGAGAATCGAGGACCCTCCTCGTCGGAGACACATGGTGTTTATCGGCGGAGCAGTGCTGGCCAACATCATGGCGGACAAGGAACACATGTGGATCAGCAAGCAGGAGTGGGAGGAACAGGGTGCGCGTGTTCTGGACAAGCTGGGTCCTCGCTAGTTTGTACTGTATGTAAAATTTAGTGCGGTGGACGGCTGGTGTCACGTGACACAAGATCAGCTGATTGTGCAGTTGGTCCAGCAGCTGGTTTATAGTTCGTTGATCTATTAGATTATTTACTGCGAGTGGATGTAGAATAAACGAGACACGAGGAAACCGCAACAGCCCTGTATGCCTGTCCTCAACTATACTCGTTCACCTTCTTCCAGACATCCTCCACCAAAACATCCAGCTTGGATTCGCTCACATTCGGATGCGTGCTGCCGTACTTGACCGCGTTGCGCACGAGATCGTTGATGAATTTGTGGGTCACCACCTTCGGCCGCAGAAAATCCGTCTCCAACAGCTCCTCGGCCGTGGCCCGCAGCTGCGGACTGCGTTTCAAACACCGTTGGATCGTGTCAATCAACAGCCCATTCACGCGCGAGCCCGTGCTGGTGACGCGCGGATATTGAACCTCAATCTTCGGGTTTGTGATCGCCAGAATGCGCTTGTTTCCCGAGTACCCGGCGTAAGGCGGTTTCCCGTAAACCATTTGGTATATAATACACCCGCACGACCAAATGTCGGCGGGTTTTCCAACTTTCCACGTGCCGTTGCTCAGATTGTCGCCCTTAAGCGTGTTGTTCACTTCGATCAGCGTCTCGGGAGCCATGTAGTTCGGCGTTCCAATTTGACATTCCCGGTAGATGTTCACGGTATGGTCCGACAGCGAGTTGGATATTCCAAAGTCGATCAGTTTCAACGTGCCCTTCACAAACAAAAAGTTAGCTGGCTTCAAATCAGAGTGCACAATGCCGGCCGCATGAACCGCTTGCACACACCGTAACATCTCCACCGCGTGATACCGCGTGAAGTTCACATCAAATGGCATGTTGGCACGGTTTGCAAGAACGTGAGCCAGATCAATGTCACCACACTCCATCACAAGCATCAGCGAACCGTTGCGCAGACTGTGGTCAATCAATTTCACCACGCGTTCCTCGTTCTTCAACTTCCGAAGAATGTCAATCTCACCTTTGAAACTGGCCACCGCGCCGTCATCAAACTGGTCAAACGTAACAACCTTGATTGCATAATCCTTTTTCCCGTTCACGGCCCGAGCCCGGTAAACCTTTGACGATCCGCCCTTCCCGATCTGTTCTAGACACTCAAAGTCCTGTCTGTTGATCGTCAGAATGTTGTTGGCCCGTGGGGACTCGTCACGGTGTCCCGTGTGTCCCGTTCGGCTGTCTCGCCGGCGTTCTTCAACTGTCTTGAGGTACGGCGAGTTGTAAAACGGGTTATTTTCGTTGCGCTGCGGACTCTTGGGCTCGTCAAACAAAACCACCTCTGGTTGGTTCAACCGCGACTGCGACAGTGGAGTCAGTGCCCGGCGCGCCTGCTCGGGCGTGGCACACTCATCAAAGCCACCCGAATACCGCAACGGCGTGCGCAAGGCCTCGTCCCGACAAGCCTTGGTGGCATGGTTGAGCTGCAAAACAAACGGGGTCTCGCTGGTGTTATTACGCTTGAGCTCCGGAGAGCACGACGAGTTTGGCCGCTGCCGCTCGTGTCTGGGCGTGCGCACAATCGGATGTTTTTTCGGCACGCTTTCATATTGCGTTGGTGCTGTGGTGCTTTTCATGGACGTGGTAAACACGTTGGTGGTGTTGGTCACTTTTTCTGTTGCCTTCTCGTCCTCCGTGTCGTGACGTCGCGTCAACTCGTTCAATTCGGATTCACTCAGTCGTTTTGGAGCTCCAAGCCCGAGCTTTGCAAGCGATCTCGCCGACCTCAGCGATTGGCGCGCACGGTGAGTCTCGCCCGGGTCCATGTATCGGTGCGAAAACGACGCAAACGGAGGTACCTGCGTCGAACTGAAACGCCGACTCGACGGACGGCTGTCGGACTGCGTGTGGCCATCATACGGCGTGTTTTCTATCGTGTCTCGTGTCTCTCTTGTGTCTCTTGTGTGTCGCAGACTATCGTCGCCGCTGCCGCCGTCGTTCGTTTTGCGGCTCAGCTGCTCCAGAAGTGACATTGCGTACGAGCTGAGCATCGGCGGCCGCGAGTTGATGTCGTCGTCCGAATCGTCGCCCTCGACGTCCGCGTAGTGGTACTTCTGGTACTGCTCCTCAGAGTGAGGGGGTATGCTGGTGATGTTGGACGAGTTGGAAGACGCGAGTCGGTTGACCGAGCTCGGCGACGACAAATTGCTGATTTTCCTGTGCAGTTCGGCCATATTCGGTGTGTGGGGTGTTGTTGCGGGCCCTTAATTGACGATAGGTATCATAAACGGAAGGCGATATGGCGGATGTGGCGACAGGGGTGAATGCGAGCCGAAACCGGAGTGAAGAATAGCGCAGGCCAGTCAGAAGCGCGTATCTAGTGGCCGACGCGTAAAAGAACAAAGTAGACAGCGTTTTTGTCGTGGTTTTGTGAGCCGTTGGAGAAGAAACAACGGCGTGCAAATGTTTGTTTTCATTTTTTTTCCCGTGTTTGAGGTTTGTAAATCTGTAAATAATTTTTTTGTCGCGGCGAAAAAAAAAACGTGACCGCAGCCACGAGACACGAGCAAACGACGTGAAAGAACAGCAGATACGGGGGACTACAGACCCTGAAGACAAGCCAGAACGTGTTCTTTCAACACAACAGAGGGCTTGGCGGGCTCTACAAGACTTCTTTCTGTCGCAACAGACGAAATATGGTGTACGGAAATACATTCTTTGTAGTAAGTGTACGTGTACTGGTACGTGTGGTACGGACGGTGTGACCGTTTGCGAGCTCAGTTTGACGCGTGGCCGGGCTCCTGTGAGGCCACACGCAGGTTGAGGCGTACGAACAACCGCAGCAATGCTGGCGACAACGGGACCGTAGTCGGTTGTCGTCACACCGACTGGTTGTTCATGTTGTCCTGATGTTGATCCGGGTGGTGCAAACACGCGCAAACCACGTTCAATTGAGAACCTCAAGGTAATTACTCGGACACATTCCGATCTCGCCCTTGCTGTTCTTTCCCTGCCACCAGTTGCCGTTGGTATCCTTGACGCGGAACACCTCGCCCTTGGCGAAGGACAGCTCGTTGATGTCATCGGGACTGGCGTGGTAATCGTACACGCCGCGCACGGCGATCGGATAGTCGTCGTCGTGCAAGAACGAGGCCCTGTTGTTGGAGGACGCGTTTTCGAGTCCGTTGAGCTGGGAGCTGTAGTTCTGGTGTTCAAAGGGGTTTCCTGTTGGGCGGTCGAGACTGGACGCACGGTCGGCGTCGAGCGACTCCTCCTTGTAGGTGGACGGAACGGGCGGCTGGGCCTGGTCGTTCTTGGCCCGTGCGGCCTTGGAGCGCCTGGACGACACCATCATGTTGGAGCCGCCGCCAAACGAGTCGATGTACGAGATGATGGGCGAGTTGGGCTCGCTGCCGAAGTAGAACAACCACAGCACGTTGGTGATGCACAGGATGATAAGTCCGGCGCTCGCAGCGGCGGGCGCCGATCCGGAGTAATACACCAGGTTGTTGGCCGAGTTGGAGTTGTACACGAACGCGACGGCGATGCTGCACGTCAGAAACAGCCGGTAGAAGTGGAACGTGTTGGTGATGTAGAACACCACGACGGTGATCAGCAGCAGCAACTGGTAGACGATTCCCCACCACAGGAACTTGGGGAACACCTTCATCTGGGAGTCTGCCGCGATCGACCCGGCGAACGCTATGATCCACGCGATCGACGCGATCCCGAACGTGCTCAGAGCAAACGGGTTGAACAGTGATATTGGGTTGGATTTCGACAACATCGGGTAAGCAAAGTGTGTGGGTTTGTAGTATCACTACGGTAGCGTGTCTGTTTTTTTTCGCCAAAAATGTACACATTTAAAAAATATTTTTTTTGATTTTCGCGAGCGGGAAACTGTCAGGGAAAAAATCCGGGGCCGCGCGAATGCGATCGACGGCGCCGTCAGGGGGGCTTTTCAGGGGCCGTACGAGGGGCTTTTTGGGGGCTCTACGGGGTGGTCAGAGCGCTGTGTGGATGCGGTTTCGAGACTGTTTCGTTCGAGGTTTTCTATCACCGTCCGCAACGGGCCGTTCGGTGCCAAAAATATCCACCAATGGTCGATATTTCGCGGGAACCTCGTCCGATCGTGTCTGCAGAACTCCCAGACTCCAGAAACAGCCCTCCAGAACGGTCAGATCGACGACCGCGAGCCCGAATTGTCCGTGGTATCGCTCGAGAATGCGCTCAAAATACTCGGAAAACGAGTATTTCAGCTTGCCGTAGCCCGGATTCAGAACTGCAAAAGACTCGTCAGAAAAAAATGGAGCCACCACGGCCCCGGGAAATATTTTGCAGAGCTCGGAAACCAGCGACGCAAGAAGCGTCGATGTTGCGGGGCCGACGCCGCGGAGCTGGCAAAACACGTCGAGAGCAGACCGAAGAGCCGCTTTGTAAGCGGGCCAGCTTGCTTTTGAGTCGTAGCAATCGAGCAGCGTTTGGTAGCCGTTCCGGGTGACTCTCTGGACGAGATCCGGGTCGTTGCTCTGGATCAGTTTGGCCAATGTGGCACGGAACTTCCCGCGCGAAACCTTCCATTCCATCAACTTAGCGAGTTCCGGCTTGGTGAGATAGACTGCATTTTCCGTCCGGTATCGGTCGGCCAATGTCTGGGGCATCGTGACCCTTCTCCATTCGTCGAGCTCAGCAAGAGTCATGTTGTCGGAGTAAATTTTGTTTTTTTTCGACTCGGATACCACATCTAGAGCCTTTTCGTACAGTTCGTTGTAGCATTGTTGGGCCAGCTTCGCCGTGTCAGCCATTTCTCTGCTGTTGGTTTGTCTTTTGCTCTGCGGCTGTTTTTGCGGGATCTCAGATCTGAAAAATAATTTTTCAGTGTGCGACACGTTAAGAAAAATATTTTTACGCGTCTTGATTAGAGCCACGAGATTCACCAGGTCTTCATCATCAAAAAACAGCCCCATCCACGATGACAGAGGTGCACGCGGAACATATAGAAGTTGTGGAGCCCGAAAACGAACTCATCGACGAACAAAAGCGACAGAAATACGCCATATGGAAGAAAAACAGCCCGTTTCTGTACGACTATTTGCAGACGTCGTCCTTGCTGTGGCCCAGTCTCACGGTCCAATGGTTTCCGGACGCGGAGAATCTAGAAGACAGCGATTACGTTCAACAACGACTTTTGCTGGCTTCTCAGTCGAGCGGATTCAACCGTGTCGAGAGTCTAAAGTTGTACGGACTGAAGCTGTTCAAGAGCGACGCCAGATATCTTGATATCCAGACCGACTTCAATGTGGCCAAAAACGAGCTTGTCGCTAAAAGAAGTGATTGGGACGCATCGGCGTTGTCGCTCGTGCAACGCATTCCGCATCGCGCAGAGATCAACAAGGCCCGCTACATGCCTCAAAATCCAGACTTGATCGCTACAATATCCAACGAGGGCCATGTTTCTGTGTTTGACCGCACAAAGAAGCCAAACAGCTTTGTGGAGCAGGAGTTGGAGATCGACCCGGAAAACCCAGACGACGACTTCTGCGACATCAAGCTCAAATTCCACCAATGCGAGGGCTGGGGTCTCGATTGGAACCACTATAAAGAGGGCGAGCTCGTCACCGGAGCGTCGGACGGACTGATTGCACTGTGGGATCTGACCCGGTTCTCTAAGACTACTACGACAGGAAACAGCTCGCGGCCGGGAATTTCCATCAGCGCATTGGACTTCCAGAAACGAAAATACAAGACCAGTGTGATGGAGCCCGTCGCCGCTGGTTCCGCGCACGACTACGGTGTCAACAGCGTCGAGTATATGTGGTTTCACCAGAGTCTGATCGGATCTGTGGGTGAAGATTGCAAGTTTAAGATTTTTGATACGAGATCTGGGTTGCGCACGACCGTTCAAGATTCGAAAATTTCAGCCGCACCGCTCAACGGTCTGAACTTCAACAGACACAACGAGTTTGGATTTGCCGTTGGTGGCGAGACAGGCGACGTTTCGGTGCACGATCTGCGCAGTCCCGAAACCCCTGTGACGACGGTATCGACGGCACACGCGGGCCAGGTCACGTGTCTGGGCTGGAACGAGAGTCTGGGATCTGTGCTGGCGACCGGGTCAGTCGACGGGACGGTGAAATTGTGGGACTTTTCGAGAGACCGGGGAGACGAGCTGGTTTTCGTTCACGGCGGACATCTTTTGGGAGTGACAGATCTGGCCTGGAACCCGAACGATCCGCGAATGTTGGCGACTGTTTCGGACGACAATTCGGTTCATCTATGGAAGCCTTCGCACAGCATTCTCAACTAGCTTGAGAGGGTCCGACGATATGTACTGTTAATAACGAATTTACTATGCAATGTCATTCACACGGAATAAATGCTTTAGAATCCATCCAAATTTTGTCTGAAACACATCCATTTAACCGTTTCAGAAATCCTGAGTCTCGATACGGCTGGATCAGAGATATTTTTTCGCACAGCCTGGAATACCCCAGAAAAATCAAAAAAAAAAAAAAAAAAAAACTGCCAGCAGAACAAATTCACACGTATGTCTTTTTTTCTTTGATAAGGGTCATTTGTTGTTCTTGATATACACTGATTAATATTGTCGCCAATGTCGTCTCTGTTCTCATCCACAAGAAAGAAGATTGTTCTTTGGTCGCTGGTGGCCCTGCTGCTGGTGGCTCTTTTCTATGTTATTCCGCAGTCGTACAAGGAGAAGATGGATCTGGAGACTGTCAAGGAGTTGAGCTCTCTGCAGAAGCCGGACTTTGGCAGAGGTCCAAAGAGCAAAGTTGACGCCGGGAAGCTGAAGGACATCACTGAGAGCTTTGACAAGGAGGCTGAGTCGGTCACGTCGGAAATCGCGGTCGTTTCTGCTACCCCTGCTGCCAAAAAGGGGGAGGACCTGGTGGATCTGGAGACTCTCAAAAAGGAAACCAAGGATTCGCAACAAGACGAACTCGATTTTGAGGAATCGAAAGATTCCAAATACGATGAAACTGAACCTGAGTCCAAACAAACAAAGGCAAAGACCCCTAAAGCTGCTGCAGCTCCAACAGAGGCTGTCAAGATAGCCGAAAAGGTCGAGTCTCCAACAACCACAAAGAAAACTACACAAACTTCTGCCGTCGCAAAAAAGAAGTCCAAACCTGTCAAGAACCACGATGTTGAAGACGAAGAAGAAGACGAAGAAGAACCAAAGGAAACATCTCCAAAGACTTCGAAGAAGAAGACAAAGTCAAAGTCGTCTGAAAAGTCGTCTGAAAATCCCGACAAACCAGCTCCAAAGAAATCCAAACGTCCTAGTAACCTTGGAAAAGTTACCGACGAAAGAACTCTGGGAACCGAAGAAGCCAACAAGAGCGCCAAGGAAAAGTCCGGAACATCCAAGAAAGAAACCGGGAAATAATCACTCTATTACTTATAGTTATACGCTAGATTACACTCTCTCAGCTCCACTTAGTCTAACTGCAGCACCGTACTTCTGTAGCTTGGTCAACAGAGCGTCACCGTTCTTTATGAGTAACTGGTACTGGTTGTTCTTGTTGTCTGGTCTGTTGGTCTCGACTATTCCGTTGACACGGTCAATGATGCAGTTGAGTTTCTGGTTAGGAATGAACTTGCACAGGTCCGAGTCCAAAAAGTCAACAGAGACACCAAAGTTCTCCGCCATCGACTTGAGAGACAGCGACTTGTAGCTCTCCAGCAGCTGCGAGTACGCTCTGCATCTCAGTTCTCTGAGATAGTAGTTCGTGTGGGGCGCGAGATACTTGTTCTTGGTCAGGATTTCGTCGTGGGTGCGGATGAGGTTCGGGAAGAACTGCTTGTAGTCCGAGAGACACAGCGACTTGATGAGGTCGTAGATCGGCTCGAGCTCGTTCGACTGCGAGTTGATCGAAAGTGTCTCTGGCGACTCCAGAAGCTTCTTCTTGAGGTCGGGTCTCTCGAGCGAGATTGCTCCGCAGATCAGCGAGTACTGTGCCACCTGTTCGTACGTCGAGAGCTCTGTGGACGTGAACGTCGAGAGCGAGTCGATCAGCAGCTTTGACGCCTCCTCAAACTTTCTCGTCGACATCAGGTAGATTCCCGAGTACGTCTTGTATCTGTTTCTTCTCTCCCAATCTCCGCCCTTCTCGATCAGACTGTTGGCCTCGTCGAGATACTTCTTGGTGAACACCTTGTCGTCGTAGAAAAAGCCCAATCTGGCGATCGTGAGAACCAGGTCGATTTTCGACCCGGTAGATGGAGCCAGCTCGACCGTTTTTTTCAGAGTGGCCAGTGCGTTCGTCTTGTCGCCGATTGCCGCGTAGTGCTCGCCCAACTGCGTCCACACCTTGAGGATCTCGAGCTCTCCCTCGTCGTCCTCGGCAAGTTTCTCGAGCTGTTTCTTCAGATCCGCCACCTTCTGCTCGTTCTTCTGCACCAGCTCGTCGTACAACGCCTGGTCCCACTCGAGCCCCGGCACCTTGAGCTCGTGGACGAGATAGTGGTAGTATGGAGCCATCTGGAGCTCTGTGATCTTGGCCTGCAATTGCGACAAAAGCCCCGCGTCCTGCGTGCCCTGCTTCAGCAGAAACACTGTCTGCGAGACCTCGTAGTCGGGAATCCGCGCAACCCCAGAGGAAAGTGTGTCAATCATTGTTTGCTGGGAAAGAACAGAAGAGGGTTGTTTATTTGCCACCCGTTTTTGTTCCAAATACTTTAAAGCTAAAAAAAAAAAAACACACACACCAGAGTCTCTGGTGCACGGATGTTTTTCCCCACCGACAAAACTGCCCAAATTGGGAAGCTTTTGGAGAGTTTCCACGAAGAGGAGACAAGAGGAGACAAGAGGGGCCACCGAAAGACACAGAAATTAGGTGAAAAACCGAGCCCGGAGAACTGAATAAGTAGTCCCCGCCAAGCACGTTCGTTTTCTCGGAAACATCCACACGCAAATTTTCCACTTGTCACCATATTTCAATTGTATTTTTTAGTAGATTGATTTGGTGGGCAACTGCTACAGATGAGATAAAAGACCCCATTTTTCCGTCCCAAATCGCTACAAACACATCAAAAAATCACATCATGGACACCACAGAAGTGAAAGCCGTCTACAAGCCGCTGAACAACTGTCTGTGCAATCTTCCCGCGACGTTCATCAACCCGTTTCTGAACAACAGCATTCTGGTGCAGAATGTTGTTGTGGAGCTGTCGTTCCGTTCTCCGTCCACGAAGAAGACGGCACGGTTTTTCTGCGGTTGGAATGGCTATTTTTCCACGGACGGCGATTCGATCGAGATCGACCCGATTTTCGGCAAGGCTATTGGTCTTCGGGAGGCTCGTCGCGTGGCGATCCGGCTTGTTTTCGAGCTTCCGCGCGTCCAGTCGGTAGAGTTAGAGCCCGAGACGTCGGCAGACTGGGAATTGACCGAGCTTTATGCCCAGACAATCGAGGATCGGTTTTTGAACCAGATCCGCTGCGTCTCACTGGGACAGAAGGTGATGGTTTTTCCTGCGCCAAACAACGTGATCACCTTCGCGGTCAAGTCGGTCAAGTCGGAGGCCAGCGACATCGAAAACGGGATCCTGGGGAACGACAGCGAGCTGCACATCCAGCCAAAAGTGCATCGACGCGAAAAACCGGGTCGATCGTCCACGTCGTCCACCAGCAGCAAACGGCGTCGATCGGTCAGCGGAAGACGATCGTCGCAATTCGACGCGGTTCCGTCGTGTCTGTTGCGCGGAGTGTCGTTGCCGCACGACGCGTTTGCCCATCTCAAGACGACCAGCCACGGCTACGAGGTGTATGCGAACTTGCACGGCGAACAGATCAACCCGCAATTCACCAGGGCCGAGTTTGTCGACGTTTCCGTCGTGGCCGGCCCGGGAACTCCCGCCAAGGCAAGCGGGATCGAGGCCGCAAAACACGACGGTAGTCCCGCATCTTCCAGAAACAACAGCTCGGTCATGGCCAACGGCGTTCATTCCGTTAACGGAGCCGTTACCGGCGCAACAAACGGCGTCCACAACGGGCCAGAACACCGCAAAATCGTTGCCCGTCTCGTGGACGACCCATTGGCCCCCGTCCAGACGGTCGGCTTGTCCCGACTGCTTGCCGTGGCTCTCGGGGTCGAAAACCGTGTCGGTGACGTCATCTGTGTCGAACTTGCACCTCCAAAAAGCGACGACACGGGTCTCTGTGTGGTGCACAGGTTTGTCACATCCACGCCGGCCGTTAACGAACTGTCTTTAAAGCAGGACAGCACCAAGAAACAGCGCGAAAAGGAGGCAAACTTACAACTACAAAAGACGCTAGCGGACTTTTTGAGAGGTCCGCTCACAAACGGCTTGAAGTTGCCGACAATCCCCGACATCCTGCCGCTCGGGGGAGTTCTCGAGATGAAAGGAGCGGCCCGGTGGGTTCTGGTGGACGACCAGCTGCCGAAAATCGAGTATGGAGACGACATTCTCAAGCCGGAGTCGCACATCGAGCAATCGCCCGTCGTCTGGGAGCAGATAGTCGTGGGACAAGACAAGCTGATTGGTCGGATCACCCGGTCAGTTAGAAGAGGTAGAGCTTCGATCGTTGTGGGGAACTCAGGCAGCGGAAAGACGGTTCTTGTCGACGAAATCTGCCACCGTTTGGCGTCGCACGACGCATACTACATCAAAAACATCAACTGCGAAACCATCTCCAACGACAGTCTGCATACAATCAAAAACGTCCTCGAGGAAACCATCAGAGAGGCCAATTGGCACGCACCGTCGCTGGTTGTTCTCGAAAACCTGGACTCTCTGATCCCTCAGGAAATAGAGCATGGAGACTCCGGAGCCAGCAGACAGATCAGCGAGCTGCTGATCACAACGTTTGGAACCGTTTTCTCGCGCAAAATCTCGCTTCTCTGCTCTGCAAAGTCCAAAGAGGCCGTCAACCCGATCGTTTTCCAGACCCATCTCATCGAAGACGACTTTTCGCTCAAATCCCCAGATCGCGACTTACGTAAGCTCTTACTAAGCACGTATCTGGAAAAATACGGTCTGGTGCTGAAAAGAGACGAGATCCTCAACGACATGTCCATCGAGACCGAGGGATATCTTCCTGCAGATCTCAAGACACTTGTGGACCGGACATACCACGACTTTGTCTCCAGCAACGTTTTCAGTGGCAAAAACAGCCAGTTTCTCGAGCTGGCCAACTTCCAACATGCACTCACCAACTTCACTCCGTCGTCGTTGCGCGGTGTCAAGCTGCAGAAATCGAGCACCTCTTGGGCGGACATTGGCGGTCTGAAAGAGGCGAAACAGGTGCTGTTGGAGACCCTAGAATGGCCGACAAAATACGCCCCGATCTTTGAAAACTGCCCGCTTCGACTGCGTTCTGGTATTTTGTTGTACGGGTATCCTGGATGTGGAAAAACTCTGCTTGCGTCAGCAATTGCGTCGCAATGCGGACTCAATTTCATCTCGATCAAGGGTCCCGAGATCCTCAACAAGTACATTGGAGCCTCCGAACAGTCTATCCGAGAGTTGTTTGAGCGGGCGTCCAGCGCAAAGCCATGCATCTTGTTTTTCGATGAGTTTGACTCGATTGCCCCAAAAAGAGGCCACGATTCCACCGGAGTCACCGACAGGGTGGTGAATCAGCTGCTGACTCAGATGGACGGAGCCGAAGGTCTGGACGGCGTCTACGTCGTGGCAGCCACGTCGCGGCCAGATCTGATCGATTCTGCGCTTTTGAGACCGGGAAGATTGGATAAATCAATTCTTTGCGACTTGCCTGATTACGTAAACCGACTGGACATCCTCAAAACTGTTGCTACCAAGTTCAAGTTTGCCGAGGACTGTCGGTTGGAGACGTATGCGGAGCGCACGGAAGGGTTTTCTGGGGCAGACTTGCAAGCATTGGTTTACAACTCGTATCTGAAGGCCGTCCACGAGAATCTCGAGAAATTGACAGAGAAGATGGGCGAGTCTGAGACGAGCGAGGACAAAAAGAGGGTGGAATTCTTTGCGCTTTTCAAGAACTTGCAAGTGACGGAAACTGCCGAGATTTCCAAAAAGATCGAGGCGATCAACAGGAACGTTCACGGTGCTGACAAGGAGACAGTGACAGCAAACACACAGTCTAGCGGGTCGGACAACGTGGTGGTGATTGAGTCGAGACATTTCGAGGTTGGACTGCAGGAAACAAAAAAGTCCATTTCGAACAAGGAACTGCGCAACTTCCAGAAGATCTATGCACAGTTCATCGACGGCAAACGCGAGGGAAACCTCCCAAACGGCGAGGCCAGTAACGTTATCGGGGGCCGGAGCACTCTGATGTAGCCTGTGTAAGGATGTGTCAAAAAAAAGTTGAATGAAAAGTTTTGCGAGAAATTTTTTTTTTTTTTACCCCGGATTAGTAAAACTGCGGGAGAAAAAAAAAAAATCGAGCGAGCCGAGCAGGAAAAATGGTTGGCCACGAGGGTTACTGGCGAGCCTGTTACACGGCTGAACGACGTGGTCCGGAAACAGACGTGCCTCCGTTGCTGTGGTGTGTTTTTTGGGCAGCGTTGGGCGGCCTCCCACGTCGCCAAACGCCCCCTGATCGGCGATCGGCGCATTGTTTCCTGCAACCGGCCCGGATTTGCTCTTTGCGCATTTCCGGGGCCCGGCCCTGATGCGTAATCACCTCTGTCTGGATGCGTAATCAAGAGAAATTTTGCGCAGATTTTTCTTTTGGTGTTACGGTTTTCGGGCGTCGATGAGACCCGAGCCTGCACGGTTGGCATGTTACGGGCTCGAACAAGTCCACCACGAGTGTCTGGTCTGCCAGGCCCTTGTAACATTTTCTACCTCGACGGCTCCCGCGGCGTAAATTTTTTTTTTCTCGGTCTCGGCCTCGGGTCGGGTTCGGTAACCGAACGAGGGGATCATTGCCAACATGAATAGATTAATCATCGTCAGCCGCATGTCGTATTGTGAAACTGTATATAAGGTCAGCAGGGTCCAGAAATTCTCGCAGGGTCTTCAAAAAGCTTCTCTCTCGTAAAGAACGTTGTATGTTCTTGCACAGCACAAAAACGGCTAACGCAGAACTCGACACCGCTACAAAGGTGCCCTCGGGCGCCAGTAACGTTTCCCAACGCAAATCCAAAAAAAGCCTCCGGGTGTCGATCCCAAACTTCCTCAAAAGAACAGTTTCCCAGCTCTCGCCGTCATCCTCTCCGTCGTCCTCGCTCGCCTCTTCCCAGGACTCGAGGGAGTTTCATCATCAACATCCGTACACCAGCAGCACAGAGACGTCTGGCTCCCCAACACAACAGGAGCTTTCACAGGAGTGGGAAGTTCGCTTCGACCCGCACTTGCAACTCTTCTATTATGTCAACACGAAGGAGAATCTGGTGCAGTTTGACAACCCGTTGGAAGTGATAAAACACTGATTTGATGCCAAAATAATGAATATTTCCGCAATGCTCGCTGTTTGTATATGTATTTTTTACCCGCATTCTACAGGCCGGTCGTACCGTTGTACGTAGCTTGTTTCTAATGACATCACGTTTTCGTTAAACTCATTCAATAAATAAAAACCTCTACAGGAAAAACAATCAGTACCCCTCGAGCGGTTCTGTCTCCCGTAGGACCCAGTTAACGGCTCTGGAATCCCCGATTTTCTCTAGACACGGCACAACAACCCGTCTGATTTGATCGTTGAAACTGTTGATCCATTCCACCTGCTCCTTCTCCAGCAGCTCTGGGTCTATGAGGACTCGACAGAACGGAACAAGCGTCAGATAGTCGAATGCAAGAATGTTGTTGCCCTCGTCGTCCACAGACTCACCAACAACAAGCAGATCGCTCTCAATGCGCACTCCAAACTCGTTGTCCTTGTAGTATCCGGGCTCGTCGCTCAGAAAATTACCCGGCTCCAGAGGCTTGTAGTTGTAACTCGTCTCGATGGGAGACAATCCACATGGTCCGGAGTGCACCAGAATGAAAGTGTCGATTCCATGGCCAGTACCGTGGTTGTAACCGAGTCCACGTTCTGCAAGCGGTCTTCTAGCCAGTGAATCTATGTAGGATGACGGCGTTCCCTGCTTAAACTTGAGCATCGCAACGTTCAGATGACCCTTCAGAACGAGCGTATACTTCTCGACTTCGTCCCGTGTTGGCGTGGAAAAATGCAGTGTTCTTGTAATGTCTGTTGTTCCGTCCAAATACTGTGCACCCGAGTCCAGCAGATAGATCTTGTGTGGGTCAATCACCGAAAAGCTCTCCGGGGTTGGACTGTAATGAATCACCGACGAGTTCGGTCCCGAGCTCGAGATTGTCTCGAAAGAAAGACCCTTGAAGTTCGGCAGAAGAGCACGATAATGGGCTGCCTTTGTGGCCGCCTCTATCTCGTCAACCTGGACCCCTGGATGGTGCAATGTTTCGTTCAACCAAGCCAGAGTCCGTGCCAGAGCTATGGAATCCTTCAGTTGGGCATACCGATGGCCCTCGATTTCCACCGGGTTCTTGATTCCCTTCATTTCGGAAATAATGGAGCGGTTTTTCGTTTCCAGAGTCGACGGAACGCCCATGAACAGAGCATAGCTCGGACTGTTGGCAAGATAGACTGTGTTTGACAGGTATTTCTTGGGCTGTCGATTCTTTAAAGCCGGCAGATCGTCCCAGAATTGCCCGTAGGAAAAGACACAGACCCCAGGAATCGAGGCCAGATATTTTTGCACTTTGGTAGTAAGCTTGGATTTGTCCAAGTACAAGGATATTGTATCCATTTCCACAACGCAATAGGCGAAAAATACCGGACTGTACGGAATGGAGCTCCCACGCAAGTTGAAGAGCCACGCAACCTCCTCCAACTGCGAAATCACGAGAGAAAAGGCGTTCTCCAGTCGCAGAAACTCCCGAACTCGCTTGATCTTGTCAACGGCACTTTCTCCGGCAAATCTCATTTCATGCTCAAAAATGAAATCGTTTTTCGGAACCGGCGGCACAACATTCTCCAGAGACATCACCATGTCAACAAGATTGTCCATCAACGGTGAAAACGCCAGATTTGCAGCAAAACACCGCTCTTTGAACATCTCGCCAACTCTATAGCTGATCAGCCGCGGATCGACCGAAACCGTGCGCGTTTTCGACGTCATGGCCTCATGAATGCACCAGTCCTGCCAACTGATCACGCCCTTCACCCCCTGTTTGAGGAGTGTCCAATTCGAGTCCAGCTGACGTCCTGCCTGGAGAAAATACCGTCCATCCGTGGACAAAGCCGCCTTATTCAGCGTCACAACTGCAATCCCGGCGCTGCCTGTAAACCCAGAGATAAACTCGCGACGGTGGTCCTTCAGAGAGGTGTATTCGCTCTGATGTTCGTCCTCAGAAGGGATGATGTAGACGGATATCTTGCGTTCCTTCATGAGCCGACGCAGCTTTTCGAGGCGTGCGGTCGAGTCGAACGTGTGGGATACCGGGAAACCCGGCACAAACGTCTTCTCGCTCTCCGGATACAACGAGTCAACCGGATCCGGGTCGACAGACCCTTCATGACCCCTCGCTCTGAAGAACGACATGATGCTCTCGAAACAGGAAAGGGACTTTTCGGAAGAGTCCACCAGCTTGATATCTCCTCCGTCAGTGAGCTCCCGGCTCAGCGTGGAGCAGGAGCTTGACGGCGAGAGCGGCAAGCTGATTGGACGGGGTACCATATTATTTTAGACAAAGGGTAAACAAAGAAGAAACAGGCTACAAGGGGGCAACTTTTTTTTCTTTGGTCTTTTGGTTTCTCAGCAATCTCAGTTGCTTATCAGAACGACGCGCGTCGATCGACGCGGTGCAGCCACATTTTATTATGTTCAATAACCGCAACCGATAAAAAAAAAAGTTGTTGCTAGACGAGCGTTGATAAGACACAAGATAAACACAAGATAACTTAGCTATATTCCATGTGCATGAGAAAACCCAGCCACATATACGACCCCACGACCAAGATGACGCAAACTCACTACGTTGCTGAAGGGGAAAATGTGCTGGGAAAAACACGGTACTTGAGATTTGAACAGATGGAATACGACGCCTCCATCGACCCTACAAACATGGAACAGTACAAGCCCAAGATATACAAGGTGGAGCCTGTTTTCCGCAAGGTCACGAACGACGAGGCCAGCGAGCTGGACGGGACAGTCGACGGTCGGCAGGACTCACAACTCCCGGTGTACAGCGCTCCGCCGAGCTACGACGAGCTGTTCACGACCACGAACGGCAACAAGGGCGAGAAGAACGACTCTTGGCTGGACGTCGAAAAACAGTCTGTTCTTGCAGCCACCAGAAGCTCGAGGGCGCTTCGGACCTGGGTTTATGGTTCGGTAGCCTGTCTGTTTGTTTACGGTGCTGCTGTTGGATACTTCAACATGCCATGTCATTAAGCACTTGGACGCTCTTTCGAACGCACATTCAGTCATCAAGTTGGAATAAATAACGTAAAATAACATCATCGTTTTGTCTGTTTTTAATGGTCGGTAAAAAAAAAATCTCGGCAACTTTTACATGCTGAAAAATTAATGCTTGGTCAAAACAGCAGGTTTTATTCATTCGTATTTGCAGCTGTTGTGCTATGTATCGACGGAAACGACCAAACGATCCGTCCCGGCGTCCATTCCCCTCAGCTGTTTACAACTTCGAGGACAGTCCCAAATACTTGGCGTGGTGGGCTGCGTGGTCCTTGGTGAACGAACTAATGAAGTAGTAAGAGTGGTCGTATCCGTCCACAAATCTGCCATCAACCAGACCAGCCAGCTTGGACTCTTCGCTCGCCTTGAGCAGGTTCTCAGGAAGCAATTGGCCGTCCTTGTAGAACTGGTCGGCCTTTCCGACGTGGAAGAGAATAGGAACCTTTGGACCGTCGTACTTCTTGATCAGCTCAGTTGGATCGTATTCGGCCCATTTGGACTTGTCGTCGCCCAGATATCCACCAAAGCCCTTGAGACCCCAAGGACAGTTCGAAGGGTTCGAAATTGGCGAGAAGGCAGAAACAGACTTGAACTTTCCTGGGTTTCTCAGGTAGAACATGAGCGCACCGTAACCTCCCATTGAGTGGCCAGTGATGGAGATGTTGTCAAAGTCCAATTGAGAGTATGACGACGAGAGACCAGGCAAAAGCTCTTTCAAAATGTACGAGTACATGTTGTAATTAGACGACCATTTCTCTTGGGTGGCATCAACGTAGAAACCGGCACCGGAACCGAAATCGTACGAGTCGTCCTCGCCCTCAATGTTGGCTCCTCTTGGAGAGGTGTCTGGGAAAACAACGGCAAAACCGTACTCGTTGGCGTATGGTTGCCAGAATGCCTTCTCCGAAGCATTGTTTGGCGTACAAGTCAAACCAGACAGATACAGCAAGACAGGAAGTTTTGCCGATGGATTGTCAAAGTATTGCTTTGGAAGGTAAACGTTGACGTCCATCTTGGTCTTGGTGAACTTGGAGTCGTGGTGAAGCTTGAGAAGCTTTCCGCCAAACGATTGGATCTCAGCGTCGGTTGTGAAAGACATGATTGATTTGAAGGTGTTTCGAATGGAAAACAGTTTGCTGGTGGCAAAAAAAAACAGATCAATTGAGCAGATGTGGGAACACGGAACAGTTTTATGTACCTTTTTCCGGCGTAGGCTACGAAGCATTGAGATAAAATTGTCAGGAAACTTTGGGGAAAATTTAGCCGAATTGGGTCGAAAATTGCTGTGTGAGGCGATTACGTAAGCGCATAGTTTGCTCTGCGTCGATCGACGCGACGGGGGGGAAGGGCGAAATTTTGTGTGTTTTTTTCTTCCATCACGATCTCGATCACGTTTTTCTGTCTGTTGCTGGTGGATATAAAGCACTTGTCTTGCCACATCCACTAACCAAAATGTTTCTGAGATCAGTTAGAGTTGCGAGCCGTGCGGCATCGCTGGGAGCCAGTTCGCTCCGTCGTGGCGTGTCTGTGAGACCGTTTTCCAGCACAAGATCGAGTTTCCGTCCAAACCTGGTTTTGGCCGGGTCTCTTTCGGCGCTGACAATTGCTGTTGGCGGGTGTGTTGTGCACAACGACGCTTCTCGTGATGCAGACCCGGACACAGTTGTTTCTGTCGACTCGTCTGTTTCTGCGTTCCCGTTGCTGACAAAAGAACCACTTCTGAAAACAACGTTCCAGCTGCTCGGCTACGGAATAAGAACGGTCACGTTTCTGCACATGAAGGTGTATGCGCTGGGATTGTACGTGGCAAAGGAAGATCTGCCATTGATTACGCGGGTTTTGGACTCAAAGTTCCTGGAGTCGCTGTACGACGCTCCGAAACAGGACGGTTTGTCGCACCAACAGAATCTGGAAGGCGCCCTTAGAGACCCAAAGATGTCGATGGTTCTCGTGGAGAACCTGCTGAACTCCGGGGTGCGATTCGCTGCGCGGATTGTTCCGGTGAGAAACACAGACTTCAACCATCTGAGAGACGGACTGATCAAGTCGATCAAGTCGAGTCCACGGTACAAGGAGCTGGTGAAGCTGGACGACATCACCGACGAGCAGATCAACCGGGGATTGGACGAGCTGCGTGCGGTGTTTGGATCGCGCAAGATGTCTGCGTTCAAGAACTCGACGCTCGTTCTTCAGATTCTGGAGAACGGAAAGCTGGAGGTGTCTTTCCAGCAGTTCGGAAAGGTTGAAAGCGAGCCGTTCAGCATGGGCGTGGTGAACGAGCCGCTTGTGGGAAAACTGCTGTTTCTGTGCTATTTGAGTGGCGAGCGGCCGTTGAGCGAGCCGGCCCGAAACAAGGCCGTTGAAGGTTTTGTTGCCATTGCGTAGATTTGTCGTCCGTTTGGTTCGTTCCTGACCCCTGTATATATATATATCGATTGATTGAATCGAATGTCACTGTCTGGAAAACTTGTTCGGACCGTGAACTTAGAACCATCTCGTAAACTCCGGGAAACGGCCGTCAACAACGCCGAAAACCGAACGTTGTGCGCCTTCCGTGGGCGGTTATTCTGCGGTTGCCAGCACGAAACCCGCACAATAAGGACACCTCATCCGGATCGAGCTGGTTTCGTTGTTTGTGCTGACCTTTTAGCCTACCCGATTAGTGCAGGTCAGTGACCCGACCCCGGAGATTAGACGCGAATTTTTTTCTCCGGGGTCGGGTTGCGGGTCGCGAGTTTCCCCAGACTGGAATTTTAGGGTTCTCCGCGTGCCCCAGACTGCGCGGAAAGAGCAGGCTACGGCGCTGGGAATTGGGATGGCACGACGGGGTCCGACCTGTGTTTGTTCTGGAATGACACGTTCTGGCCTGGCCGAAATATTCCGCGCCGTTGCGCTCGTTTTCCACCCGTAGACTATTATTTTATTTGGAGACGCAGCCGGATCCTCGCATATTATCTAATTCCCTATAAATATGTCACGAATTCTCCTTAAATTTTTTCCCCGGAAATTTTTGCAGGACACCCACAAGAAAACAACATGGCCGAGGCAGACCAAACCATTAGAACCGACCTGGTGACGCTCACCAGGTTCATTCTCCAGGAACAGAAGAAGTACGCACCGAACGCGACGGGAGAATTGACGTTGCTGCTGAACTCGCTGCAGTATGCGTTCAAGTTCATTGCACACACTATCAGAAGAGCCGAGCTCGTGAACCTGATCGGACTGGCGGGCATTACAAACGCCACGGGAGACGCCCAGAAGAAACTGGACGTGATTGGCGACGACATCTTCATCAACGCGATGAAAGCGTCGGGAAACGTGCGTGTTTTGGTGAGCGAGGAGCAGGAGGACCTGATTATTTTCGAGGGAAGCGAGGGCAATTACGCCGTTTGTTGCGACCCGATCGACGGGTCGTCGAATCTGGACGCCGGAGTGTCTGTCGGAACGATTTTCGGCGTTTACCGGATCCAGAAGGGCTCCAGCGGGTCCATCAAGGACGTTTTGCGGTCCGGAACAGAGATGGTTGCGGCCGGATACACCATGTACGGTGCCTCTGCCCATCTGATGCTCACCACGGGCCACGGCGTGAACGGATTCACGCTGGACACCCATCTGGGAGAGTTTATCTTGACAAAGCCACATCTCAAGATTCCTGACGGAAAGGCAATCTACTCGATCAACGAGGGAAACTCGCTCTACTGGGCCCAGGAGGCACAAGATTTCATCTCCTCGCTGAAACAACCACACGAAGACAATGACGGAAAGCCGTACTCGGCCAGATACATTGGATCGATGGTGGCGGACGTGCACCGGACGCTGCTGTATGGAGGAATTTTCGGGTATCCTGCAGACTCGAAGAGCAAGACGGGAAAATTGCGTGTTTTGTACGAGTGTTTCCCAATGGCATTGTTGCTGGAACAGGCTGGTGGACAGGCCGTGAACGACAAGGGGGAGCGGATTCTCGATCTGACCCCAAAGAAAATCCATGAGCGCAGCGGAATCTGGCTCGGTAGCAACAGGGAGGTGAACAAGTTGCTTGGATTCATCAAGAAGTGAGAAGTGGTCGGGACCGGAGATCTAGAGACGGTCTGAGGCGGTCGGAAGCTGTTGGAAAATGCCGATATGTAGGGATTTTTTTTGGCGGAGAACAATAGCTTTGTTGGTAGACCAGACACTTCGAGACAGGAGTTGTGCTACTTTTCTCCACCCATCATTCCATATAAATGTCGAATAACACTGTCTAATTGCACCTGATGAATCTTCCCCACAAATAATTTGTACTTCGAGTGTTCTCGAGAATCTTGAGAGAGACGTGCGTCGCGCAAAAAAACTTGTGTGTCAGACCCCTGGCAAACGCCTCGGCGACACGACTCGCGGTGTAGTCGATTACACGTGTGTAATTGGCGATCGATTGGCGACTACACGTCTTCTGCAGCCGACGGTCCCATTTGCAGACCATGTTTCGCCCCAACTTACGCCTGGCCGTTGCCAGCCCGCCCGTGCTGGTTTTGCTTGGCCCGCTCGCTGAATTTCGAGGCGTGCAAATTCAAATAAATACGTGTGCGAATATTTTTCGCCGGCTGATTCAAAACTCAAAAAAAAGTTGGCGAGCCACTTTCCAACGTGTTTTTTGTTTACTTGTTCCAGAAACAACCAGCACAAGATGAGTGAATGTAAGTACACACGATGCACGCGAGATAGACGGGTTCTGTCTTGTCTGCGTGCCAGTTTTTTGGGCGTTTTTCTAGCTCCCATAGCGGATCTACCACCTTTCAAACAAAGACACTGGACGAGGGCAAATCGGAACAACAAGCAGGATTGTGTCCGTCTGGGGGCGAATTGGCCGGAACAAACGGCTCATAACAGCCCAAATCGTCTCGAAATGTCTTGTGTTGCCCTATGAAGTCTCTCGAAACACCAAATACTAACAACACAGTCCGCATACTCGACCTCGTCAAGCCATTCACGCCCTTCCTCCCGGAGGTGATCGCTCCTGAAAGGAAAGTTCCGTTCAATCAGCGTCTCATGTGGACAGGAGTTACCCTGTTGATCTTCCTGGTGATGAGCGAGATCCCGCTGTACGGAATCACGTCGTCAGACACTTCGGACCCACTGTACTGGCTCAGAATGATGCTTGCCAGTAACAGGGGAACGTTGATGGAGCTCGGTATCTCGCCAATTGTCACGTCGGGAATGGTGTTCCAGCTGTTGCAGGGAACTCAGCTGCTCACGATCAACATGGAGAACAAAAAAGACCGCGATCTGTTCCAGGTTGCCCAGAAGATCTTTGCCATTCTGCTTTCTGTCGGTCAGGCTACCGTCTACGTTCTCACGGGCATGTACGGACGTCCTAGCGACCTTGGAACCGGTGTGTGTCTTTTGCTGATTTTGCAGCTCGTTTTTGCGGCCGTTGTGGTGATTTTGCTCGACGAATTGCTCCAAAAAGGATACGGTCTCGGCTCGGGTATCTCGCTGTTCATGGCCACCAACATCTGCGAGCAGATCTTCTGGAGATGTTTTGCTCCAACCACCGTCAACAGAGGAAGAGGTAACGAGTTTGAGGGCGCAATTCTCGCGTTTGTCCACTTGCTCTTCACCAAGAAGTCCAAAAGAGTGGCCCTTCTCGAGGCATTCTACAGAGACAACGCCCCAAACATGTTCCAAGTTCTGGCCACCGTGCTTGTGTTCTTTGCTGTGGTTTATCTGCAGTCATTGAAGGTGGAATTGCCAATCAAGTCCACCAGACAGAGAGGTCCTTACGGTCTGTATCCAATCAGATTGTTCTACACATCCAACATGCCAATCATGCTCCAGAGTGCACTCACCTCCAACATCTTCATCATTTCCCAGATGCTGTACTCGCGGTTCCCAAATAACGTGGTGGTCAAGCTTCTCGGCTCCTGGGAGCCAAGAGAGGGTTCTCAGCAACTGTTTGCTGCCTCGGGAATTGCCTACTACATGCAACCTCCTCTTTCGTTGACGGAGGCTTTGTTGGATCCAATCAAGACAGCCATCTACGTGACGTTTGTGCTTGGCACTTGCGCCTTCTTCTCCAAGACCTGGATCGAGGTGTCGGGCTCTTCTCCTAGAGACGTTGCCAAGCAGTTCAAGGACCAGGGTTTGGTCATTGCTGGCCACCGCGAGACCTCTGTGTACAAGGAGCTCAAGCGGGTCATTCCAACGGCTGCTGCGTTTGGAGGTGCAACCATTGGTGCTCTGTCTGTGGTGAGCGACCTGTCCGGCTGTCTGGGATCGGGAACCTCGATCTTGCTGGCCGTCACCACGATCTACGGCTACTACGAGATGGCAGCCAAGGAGGGTGGTTTCGTCAAGAGTGTGGGGACCGGTTTCTCCGAGTTGATGTAGCGGAGAAGCGTGATGGGCCTAGAGATTTCAAGGGTTCATACCGGCTACCACGCCGGATATAATTCTATACTCTACAATAAAATTAGTTCTATCTTGGGTTTTTTTTGAGTTGATACCGGTAGACCGCGTCGATCGTCGCGTCGATCGTCGCCGACCGACGCGCGAAGAAAGTTTTTCGAGATAAATAAAACTGCCATCATTAAACTGTGCGAGTCTCTCTGTGTAGTCAGATCCTGGTTGTCCAAACGTCACGCCATGGCACCACCAACAACGAACTCCAAGCGTATCAAGAACATCTCGCTGTCCAAGCCGCTTCTGTACGGTAACTCGGCACAGAAAATATCGGAGTCGAACCCGCTGCCGGCCTCGGCACCAAGGGACCACACACACACCTGGAAGGTGTTTGTTGCAGACCCGCTGGGCAACGACCTTTCGCAGTACATTCGAAAAGTGGTTTTCAAGCTTCACGAGACGTACAACAATCCCACGCGGTCGATCGAGGAACCCCCATTCGAAGTGAACGAGACGGGCTGGGGAGAGTTTGAGATTGTGATAAAGGTTTATTTCAACAACGACTGCGGAGAGAAGAACATCACATTCTACCATCATCTGAAGCTGCATCCGTACGGAGAGGAGAGTCTGAATAGCAGCAACACAACGGGTTGTGTGGAAAGCATCATCTATGACGAAATCGTCTTCAACGAGCCTACGGAAAAAATGTTCCGACTACTGACTGCACAACCCGGTAGTCTTCTGCCAATGAAGAGCGAAACTTCCAAGTTCACCAAAGAAGCCGAGCGCGAGGAGCTGGACCGGATTGACAAGGCGTTGGAGGAGATCCGGCGTGAGATCGAGCAGAAGACGGTAGAGTTCAAGGAGCTGGAGAAGGAGAGACAGGAGCTGGTTCAGATGTGAGAACCGACTACACATCACAGACTACACATTCTCGACTCCCGCGAAGGTACCACTTGTATCCTACTGTGTCTCATATCGTATTACACAAACTCCAGCAGGAGTTTGGCGAGTTCCCTGTAATATACATAGCGATGGCGCGTGTCACAATAAAGAACGAGCCGAGCAAACAACGCGAGCTGCGTTCACTCGGAAATGATTTTGGTTGCGATGACGTAAAAAATGCGCACGTGGTGTCCTTAAACTGACTCATGAGAGTAGAGAGCTGAGAGCTGGAATGTTGGACCGCAAGTCTCTCACTCCGTTGGGATCACTCCAGATAACTGAGGGTTCTTTGAATAACACCTCCTATTCCTCCTTGTTCTCCCCCGTAGACGGCAAAGTCATATCCAACTCTCAACTTCACCACCTCGTTTCCCCTTCTGTCAAAAACAACCACCGAGGCCAACGGATAACATCCGCCTCCAAGTGGGTCCAGCAGCTCCAACTGTCTGGCAATTATACCCTTGTCGTCCAGAAGAATCGGAAACAGGTTCTCGTTCCTGCCTTGAAAGTTAGAGGTGACCCCGAGGAAAAGGACATCGGGTCTTGGAGAGTTCTCAACAACGCGATTCACCGTCTCCAACAGCTGCATGTCCGTGCAACCCGCACCAAAAAGAACAAGAACAATCGGACAGTTCATGTTCATGTCCTGACTACACGTAAGTGTGAATCGCAAGTCAGAGTCCTGATTCACAATCTTCAGCAGCTCGGGATTCTGAACAGCTTTGAATACCTCTCTCACGTTGGACTTGTCCAAATGCGCCTGACGGATAACAACATCGGGGGTCTTTTTGGGGTTTTGCAGTAGTTGGGACGACACTGTTGACGACGTAGACGGTGGTCTTCTCTTGTAGTCGTGTAGTTCTGGAAGATCGAAATCGGCATCAAAAAGCCTTTTTTTGGAATCCCACGGTTGCGTCGTCGTCTCGACGCTTTCTGTGGAGTAACTGTACATGCTGTCTTGCACAGATGGAGAAATGAATGAGAAGGATGTCATCTTCCTTGGTTCCTTTAAATACACCTCGATTGCTGATCTAAAGTTTCCCTAGGGCGGTACCACGCGGGGATGTATTTTGTTTGGCGCCCGTCAAATGCAAATGCTGTGTGACCTAAAGAAAAGTCCCCGCTGTAACGAATGTAACGAGAAAGCTCGCTCGGGCGCGTTCTCCTCTTGTTTACCAAGAGTAGGTGGTGACCAGATGTAGATTGGTCTATCCACCTTGGCTTGATTTGAAAAATTCACACGGAGATGGCAACTGGTTTTACGCGCGAGCTTCGGGTCCTGCTGGTCACCTGGTTAGGTGTCACGTGACTACAGGAGGGTCAGGTCTGTGTGTTAGTTTTCATGCATTTTTTTGGCCCCCCCGCGCTGATGATATCATCGGTGAGGGAATTTTTTTTGGATGCTGACGTAATCAGAAGCAAGACCTGTCTGACTAGGACATGGCGTCGTTGGGGTCGTGTACAGAACAAACAAAGGTGGCGAGTGTCTTTGGCGAGTCTACGTGTGACGGGTAGACGACGTGGCGAAAGACAAGTTTAAAAGGGGGCAAAGCGACGGACAGTTCGCAGAGACAAAGTGTAATACGATCCCATACAAAGCCCAACAGCAGCAACAAGCGATACTGGCTGCAAACACGGGACGCCACCAGTGGTCGCGCCGAACTTCCGCCCCCCTCCGTATCATCTGCTTGGCGATTTCCCGATCTGGGTCCTTGTAACGAAGCACCGCCACACCAGTCCAGCCCCATGCATCCCGGCTCTCTCCTAATCTCAAGTCTCGCCCTCTATTTTTGCGGGTTTGCCGCATCATTTGGGGAGGTTTGTCGTGCGCGACCCAATTAAAACTTCGCTCGCGGATCTGAGAGGTCAGTGTCAATTGAGTCGCGCACGCTGCCGGCTCCCACAAGCTTTCTTTGTGTGGCAGTGAATAAAAATGCACTGCGGCGGTGATACGCCATCTTCTCCCAACGAGTGATAGATTGTAAATTGTATAAGATAGTGCGTTTCCAAAATTACGACAAGTGTTTAGTTCCTTTTGCCGACTTGTTGAGATCTTGTGTTTGCCATTTTGTCAGCACAACAACGTCGGTGGTTCCTGTTGCACAAAGTCGCCGTTTGCCGAATTGCCGAGCCAAGGTATCATTATTAAAAGATATTTGCCCCCAAAAAAAAAAGGACAAGACAACAAAGATATACATTTACCTTTTACCTCCATATTTTTGCCTTTGTCTACAGTCATTACTACCTCTTGATTTGCTTGTCGATCACGCTTCACATAATTACTAATATCCATTCACATCATCCGGTTACCCTCCCTTCCCATTCCGAACGTTTATGACCACCAGTCTCCCTATTGCCATCCATTCATACAATATCGATTGTCCCATGTTATCGCCTTCCAGCAAAGATTCTTCCATGTCTTCCACCAACAAAAACAGACTCTCGTCTTTTTCCTTTGGCGACGGCAGAGCTCCCAATTACAACCACGGCCTGAAAAGGGTCGAATCGGCCCACGATCCCTCTGAACAACAGCCGGTTGAGTCCGGCGCACCGCTCAGCTCGCCGCTCTCGTTGTCTGACGACAACCAGAACCACACCCAGCGATTGGAGGGCGATCAGCTTTCTCTGAACTCCGCTCGCACTGCCTCCACCGTGTCGACGGGAGCGGTCCCACCGGAAGCCAAGAGCGTTCCGAAACCAAGTCAGACCCCGAACATGAAGAGAAAGGATTCGTTGATTTTCGAACGGTTTGTCCAGGACCAGTTGATTGACACCCAGCCGGTTCCTTCCTCGCTCCCGAGACACTTTTCCACGGAGAATTTCATTCCGGCCTCGCTGGACCTCACTACACAGATTTCCCACGAGGATCTGAGCCAGGTAGACGTGGTTTACTCTCCAAGAAGATCGTCCACGGCGAATCTGCAGGCAGCTTTTGCCTCTCCAAGTTACCGGAAAATGTCCACAAGCTCGGTCAATCTCAGCAGACCGTCCACACGGGGCAGTTTTTCCAATCTCTCGGAGCAGATTCAGTCGGCAAGACCTCCCTTCTCCCATTCCAGCACCACGTCCCAGATTCCGCAACAATCACCGCAACAACCTTCTTCTCCAAGTCTCAAGCAAAACAAATCAACCCTCTCGTTCGTGTCCTACGCCGACATGATCACCCAAGAAGATCAGGAGTCGAAGTTCCCAATCAGAAGACCATCTATATCAACAACGTTGGCCGGCAACCCAAGACTCTCGAGAACAAGCTCGCATTCTTCCGCCTCTTTCTCTCAAAGATCGCCCTCCTCCATCCAACCACCGCCCCAACTCGGTGGTTTCCACAACCCGTTCTCGTCTCCAAATCCCTCGGTATCGGCCACATCTACCAACAGCTGTTCTCCAACCGGCGGGCCGCTCTCGCCAATCATGCTGGCCCGCGGAGGCTCAGGAAACTGCAAGTCTCCGGGTTTTGTGCAGCCTAAAAAGTTCTCGGTGGATTCTCCGTCCTCGGACTCGGACGCTGACAACGAGTCGACCACCAACGTTGGATTTGCAGGGTTCTCGGCAGGGGCTGCTCCCTTGAAGTTGGCGGGATTGCACCGCAAGGTTTCGAACTCGAGGCCTCCGATTTCTCTGACGAATCCGAGCCAGTCGTCGCTCAAGATCCCGGCCGGAAACCAGACCATCGACGATGTTCTGGTGGACCAGAACGCGACCCAGGACCATTCAGACGAAGAAAGCATCCAGAGCTTTGTGAGTGCCACTGTGGGAGACGTGAACAAATATCCAAGCGAGATCAAGAGCACCAACTGAAAAATATGACAGAACGTTTCGCCTTTTTATCGACGGGGTTAGTACAATTTTTACCACCGGGCCTGTGTTTTTATTGGATTTTCAGGCCTTGTGTGTTGTGGGTTTTATTCGTGAAAGCAATGCGAGAGTTGAACGGGGTTCGAATTGAGTTCAATTCAATTGTTTGAGTTTCGAAACCCTGTGTCGGGTAGTTTTTTTGTGTGTATACTTTTCATTGCTACTCTGTTGCAAAATGAACGTCTTTTTTATACACCACGAGAGCCGTTCGAGGCTCCCGTTTCGTTTGTCTGGTGGTTTATTCGAATACTAAAGCGGGTCTCGTTCTGGCTTACAGAACGTTTTTCCTGTTTCCTGTCCGGACAAATCTGCGCAACATCCATTCCACATCCGCGTCCTTATCGTCCATCGTGCCTAATTTGATCTCAAACAAGCGCATTTCAAATCTCGGCCCAACCTCGCTCAATTCCACGTCATCTCTCGTCTTGACGTACAGATGCTGTCTAACAGAAATGAAGTCGTCGCTGTTCACAAATGATATCACCCGGGGCGAAGACGGCTTCACTCCCGGCGGGAACAGATGTTTCATGATTTGAACAACCCGCGTTCCGAGGTTCGAAGTGAAGTTCTCGAAAACAAGATGCGGATATGCCTCAGACTGTGTTCCCACGTTGAGCAGGTCGTGTCTCAGAACAACGTTGTGTAAAGTGAACGTGACGGTTGGTCCGTGCGGCAGATGTGTGATCGTAAGTGTCGTGGGGACACCTCTGTGCTCATGAACAACAATCACATCGGTAACACCTGATTTTTTGCAACTTTCGATCAGATTGCCGAGAATATAGTTACCTCTGTTGAGTCTGATGGCATTTGGAAACATGAGTTTCAGCTCCTTGGTGAACTGTGCGAGACGTGCAGATGGGTCTCTGGACGTGGTGATGATGATTTTCGGCTCAACAAGCCCAGAAAGTGCAGAATATTCGTCATCTATCACATCCTGGGTCGATTCGTCGTACAAATAGTCTTTCTGCAGCTTTTTATCGTCTGCAATTTCCTTAGGAAGGTTCTTTCCTGTGGCCAGAGCATGGCTCAGCTGCTGTCTTTTTTCGATCAGCGTCTGTTCCTGAAGCTGCTGGGCCTTTCTGTACAGATACTCGCGTCTCTCTCTGGCTTGTCTTCTCAACATGGTGCCTTTAATAAGGAGTATTGGCAGCAAGATCTGATAAACCATTTGAATCTGAAAAATTTATTTTTGAGAAAAAAAAAATATTTCTGTGTGACGCACGACCACAGAAAAGCCCGTCTGGAAACACGAGGTGACGGTGAAGGGCACGAGTCAGAGGACATTTGGTTGGGTACAGTCAGGCCGTAACGATTGCCTGAACATCGCAGCGACCTCCGTTTGTAAATCGGGTGTCACCGAGGAAACGGTGCTGATCAGGAAGTCGGATGCTCCGAAATCTGGCCATTCCAGAAAAAAACACTCTTTACGTGAACGATCTCAGACTGCCCCAGAAAACGAACGGTTCTGTTTCTTCTTGCGTAAGGTAAATTCAAGGTATCATATAAAGACAATCACATATAATAAACACGGCGTTTACAACAGTCAATCCTCCTGAGCCTTGGCCTTCTTACGGCCAAACAGACCTCTCTTCTTCTTTGGCTCCTCCTTCTTCGGAGCAGGAGTATAAACGCCCTGTTCAACGCCGCTCGGCTGGTTGAACGTGTGCGAGGCCTCGTATATCGGCTGGCCGTACTCATCGAACTGCTGCGCTCCGCTGCCGGACTGGCCGTACGGGTTGCCGGTGAACATAGGGAAGTCGTTTCTGACTCTCCAACCCAGTGTTGGCGTCTCAAGCTGCTGTTTGTAGGTGGCGTCACCGGTGATGGCGTACTCGAAGGATCGTATGGTGTCCATTGGTCTCTCGTCTCTCGATCTCGAAGGGTTCGAAATATCTGGGTTCACGATCGGGTTGCCAAAGATATCTTTGAGGCCACCGTCGCCCAGCGAGGAGTGTCTTTGATGTTCGTTGGCCGACTGTTCGAACGGCTGGGCTTCATTCACCGCGTTCAATATAGGATCGTGCACGTTGGCAGATCTCATCTTGAGTCTTTTTTCGTCATCGTGCGTGATCTTGATCTTCATCTTGTCGCCAGACGACTGCGAGTTTCTCTTGAACAACCCCATTTTGCTGTTTTGTTCCGTATATTCCTTTGGATCTCAACACTTGACAAGAAACAACAGGTTTTTCTACAGAAGAAATTCAAAAATTCCCACAAAAAACAAGAAAACCCAAAAAAAATCTACAAAAAAAAGGAATTTTTCAGATCGCTTTTCTTGCAGCTAAAAACTTCCCCGGTAATTTTCCCCTGTGTTCTGCTGTTCGCGCCGCGCACTCTCAGCCCCCTTCACAGCCCCTGTTGTGTACTCCATCCGCCGCTTTCCCTGGATCGCTACCGTCCAATCATCCAACATGCGCGCCCGCACTGTTCAACGGTCCAAGCCCCATGGCTCTCTCACCGTCAAAGCCACCACCCGGCTGGAAAAAACCGCGTGAGCGCGCGCGCCCTTGTGCGCGAACGCGGTACTCACGCACGTCTACGCGGTCGCGTTTTTGCTTCCACACCACGCGGTTTTTCTTCGCGAACCAGCCCGGCCGGCTTCTAAAGCCGCGATCTGCCGAACCTATTCCGGAGGTCCAGCCATCGATCCCTGCCAAGCCTGTCACACAGCCTCTCTGCATCCTATTTATAGAACCAGAGCCTCACGAGCCGGCAAAAAAAAAAACGGCCGTCGACCGCGACCCTCTGGGGAGAGCCAATCGACCGTCTGTCTGTCGGTCAATCCGCACGTGGTATAATCGGACATGTCGCAAAACTTCTCCCGTGCAAGGATGTTTTTTTGCTTAGGTAATCCCAGTCTTCTATCTTTTCTTGTGTATTTTTTTTTTGTTTTTCTGGGGAAAAAGGGTTATTAATGTAAGAGCCCTCTTGTTTGACCTCCCTTCATATGAACCCCAAGTGACTTGTATTCCCACCAAGTTTGTTAGTTCAAGGTGTTTGACACATTGGACCTTCCGAGACATTTTGTCCGCCCGCTCAACGAGTTTCTGGTCGACAGAAGTGGGTGGTTTATCTTAGCCGGGAAGATTGCCCCTCAGCCTCCAACAGTGAATACGGGCCTTTCAGAGCCAAAACAGAACAACCAGCGGAGACTTTCTGAGAAAGTGACTCCAGCGCGCAAAATGGCGTCCCGCGAGATAAACGACTCGTTCAAGGCTGTCTATTTCGACTCGCTAGAAGAACTGCGCGGTTGGAGCGACGAACAACCTTGCGAGTTAGACCCCTTCATGGTGGCCTCAGAGTCTCTAGAGTCGTACGAGCGGACACAAACGGTAACTGAGCTCTCACAGGATGATGCTCCGACCAAATTGATGGTTTGTCACGATTTTAAAGGTGGATATCAAGACAATGAGGACGCTTTCCCCTTGGGATACTTCCCACATCCGACCGGTACAAGGTATTTTCTCCAGTATCCGCAACTGGTGGACCAATTCGTTTATTTCAGTCACCACCGAGTCACTGTTCCGCCGGTGAATTGGATCAATTCATGTCACCGTCACGGCGTGAAGTGTCTGGGTACGGTGATTTTCGAGGGCAATGCCTCGACAGACTACCAGGAATTGGATAAGCTGGTTTCCAAACAGGATGGAAAGTTTGTTTTTGTACAAATTTTGTCCGAATTGGTTCGTCGCTATGGATTTGACGGGTTTCTGATCAACATCGAGACCAAATTCAGCAACGTCAAGATTGCCTCGCTTCTTCTGTCGTTTATCGAGCAGCTCAAATCCTCTCTACACAGCTTGAATTCCAAGAACGAGCTCATTTGGTACGATTCATACGTGTTCCCAGAAAACAAAGTGTCGTACACAAACGGAGTGACAGAGTCAAACTACAATTTCTTCTCTCTCTGCGATGGGTTTTTCACAAATTACTGGTGGAATATCAAGAATCTTCAGGAGAATATCAAGAATGTGGGCATGCTGGGTGTGCAGAAAAAAGTGTACGTTGGTTATGACGTTTGGGGACGCGGGACGCTTGTTGGAAAAGGAGGTTTTGACTCCAGTTTGGCTTGCAAAATGGTCACGAGATACAAGTCGAACGTCGCTCTTTTTGCGCCTGCCTGGACTTACGAAAGTCTGGGGCCGAAACAATTCTGTGAAAACGATACTCGGTTCTGGGTCGGTCTTTTCGACAACGAGGCTGCCATTTCGACAGCCGTTCCCCCTCATAACTCTGCAGTGTACAAGATAAACGAGTCAAGTTTTGTCTTTTACACCAATTTCAGTGGTGGCGAAGGAAATCGGTTTTTCGAGCAGGGCTCAGAAGTTTACAAGAATAGTTGGGTCAACGGAAGTTTGCAATTTGACTTGCCTTTGGATATCCACAAGCGTGAGAAGAATGGTCTTCAGTGGTGTCTGAACAAGTCGGATGCTTTCCACTGTGGTTCTTGTTTGGAGGTTAAGTACAGCGAGCTAACGGATGAAAATGGATTTCAAGTTTTCAACAATCAGATGGTTAGCAATTTCACCCTTTTCAGCTTTGCTAGAGATTGTCATTTTCCAACTGTGAACGTCAAAGTGACTTACAAGCTCAATCACAGGACAAAATCCACTTTCAAACTCAAGACGAAGTACCACGTTGAACGAAGATTCCGGTCTGTTCAGAAAGTCCGCACAGGTTATCTCGTCATCCCTCTTCTTTCCACGTCCGGAAAATGGTTCACCGTCGAGGAGTCATTTCAGATCAATCTTCAGAACTCGCACGAATTCATCGTGCTAGATTCGACACAGATCACATATGATGAGGATCGTGCCACCGATAACTTCTTCAGGTCCTATATTGTCGAAGACTCGGCGGTTTCCTCAGTTATCGACAACGAAGAATACGAAAAACTGATCAATAGTGAAATTTACAATGACGACGAAGACGAGGACTGGATCTTGGTCCCCTCTGACGTCTCCATAAGCTCTGGAGAGAACGATCAGAGCTCGAAGAGCAGGTATTTTGGACAAAAGATTTTTAAAGAAAGAAGATCCGTCAATGCCGTGAAAGACGCAGTTCCCGTGTTGAAAATTGGAGAGCTGGCTGTGATTAACGCTAACAATTATCCGTCCACAAGCTTTTTTACGGTGTCGAGCATCAAATCGGTCCAGGTCAAACAGTTGAATGAGGAGGAAGATTTACTTCTGAGCTGGAAAATTGGGGAAGGACAACAGAATGGCGTTCTTTATTATCTTGTTTTTGTGAGCGACGTACTGGTCGGTACTAGTATGGTCTCAAAGTTCATATATCGAAATGCTGAGGGTGCTAAAACAGGAACATCGAAGGAACACATCACAGATAAAAGAGGTGGATCAGGGCTGAAGGTACGTGTCGATTGTGTCAACAGATTGGGTAAGATTTTCAAGGGAGAATCGGTTTGGATTTAACAGAATTAATTAGCTTACGAAGTTTATGATTGGAGTATTGAATGGTACGAAAAAAAAAAAATCTGGGGTAAAAAAATAAAGTTGGACTCGGACTGTGTAGTGTTTACAAATTTCCGCATTCGGCAAATTGATTTGAAGATTTCGAGATGGCATTTTATCAGATATGTGCACGTTTGGCAGAAAGAAAGTGGTATTTTTGCATTACCACAGAAGCAGAGTAACTTGTTTTCTTGGACTCGCTTCAAGCTGAATTTGACATGAGTTTTGCGTGGAATGGTTTCAGTTCTTTGGAGAGTGTGATTTCTCCAACTCACTCCACCCATTTGCCGCATTTCCACCAATTGGGGGGACACCACAAATCTCAAGAAGGTCTTCATCGTCGGGGCAGGTCAGAACATGTCAAAGGGGCTTCTTCGTTTGACTTTATGAGCCATTCGAGAACAAAAAGTGCCTCTCCAGTGAGACCTCTTCCCTTTGAAACCACAGCTAACATATTCAACGGGACGGCAGAGATGCCCAAAAGTAATGTCAATTACGTCATGATTAACGGACTCCCGTATCCTCTGGAAATTGTTTTACCTCAAAAGATCTCGCAGAAAGCAAAACTCAGAGAACAGCAAAGGACACAGGAGATTGAAAACCCAGTCAGCAAAATCAATTTTCAGAAGAGTCCTTCGCAGCCATTATTAGCAATTCCCGAGCTGAAACCTCCAAAAACTGTGAAAATCGCACATGACTCGTCCAAATCAGAACCAACTACTCCACGAAGACACAAGGCAACCCAATCCCAACCGAACATTGCGCTGCAAAACGATCCCGGGTCCGGATTGAAGAGACTTTCTGCTATCCGGAAACACCGACACAGAAACTCCGAGTCCGCATTTTCTCCGGCAAGTTCTGACGGAAATATGACAAAACAGAAGCCACCAATAGTCGAGGAAAAAGAGAACGTCCATTCCCCAAACCAGTCGTTGCCCAAGAACAGACAGATCAGCGTCTCCAATTACGATTATGCCAACTCGATCTACCAGTTTTACATCGAAAGTTCCAAAAGAGACTTTTCCAGAAATATACAGCGGCCCCGCTGGCTCCACGATTCCGGGTCCCAAGACACGGAATTGGTTATCAAGAAACGAGGTCAAACGCGCAAAGGGAACTCGTACCGATCGCCGTCCAGTCAGATGTTCTCAAGTCTTGATATCATCCAGGATTACGAGAATATCCGCACCGTTAGCCATTCGGAACTCGCAGGATTTTCAACTCTCGGAAACGCTTTCAGGACGGCTGATCCACTCCAAACCTCCAGTTTCCACTAGGGAAACAGGGTTATATATCCTCAATGAACATACATGACGAATCATAACCCGCGATAAGGGGATCTAGTAACATTGCTGTCGAACGACGCCTCGCTGATGGTGGTCAGCGGTGAATTGTTCCCATGCTTGATTATAGGTAGCTCTTTTGATGTGATGGGTGTGGAAAACGTGAAAAAATCGTGGTCTTCAGAGCTGAAAACGTTCTGACTGGCGGAAAATGGCTCGTCCGTGCTGTCCTCAAACTCATCAGCACAGTCCTCGCTTCCACTTATGTCCAAATTGGCGTTATGGTAGACGCTTTGGTTTTCCACACCGGATAGCGGCTTGTCATAAGAATGATCCCATATTTGTTTCTTCGTTATTGGGTTGAATAGTGTGATTGTCCTCTCGTCCTTTTCGATCTTGTTTCTTGTTCCAGAAGTCGAAATCACTCCACCCGAGTGGTTGGAAGTCGCCAAAGAGGGCTGTTTGTAGGTATTGTTCGATTTGAGTTGTTTGCGACGCTGTTTTCGCAGATATGATTGAGTATGCAAAGAAAGATTGGCCATTGAGTCGTGATGCTGTTCGTCTAGTTCAAAGTCCTCGGGTATCTGATTGATCTCGTCCAATAGTGAGTCGTAGTCGTACTCGTCTGTGTCAAAATCATGGCTGGAACTCTCCTCCACAACCGAGAGACGCGAGTCTCCAACGGGACTCAGAAGTTTCGAGTCCTCGTCGTTGGGAAACCACGAATATCTGCTGTTCAGAAACATGAGCTCGTCCTTTTTATCGCTCTCAATCTGGTGAATTTTGATGCTCTTGGTTCGACGTGGAGTTGGAGCAAGTGACACCTGGCTCTTTGGAGGAGAAACCCCCAAAAACTGTTCAGGTTCGGAGACAGGAGTGCGCTTTTCTGTGGGAGTGCCGATTTTTGGGCCGTCTTTCAACGTGATGTTGGAGTCGAACGTGGAAGTTCTTGATTGATCGGTCTGTTTCTGCAGCTTGTTCAGAAGGGTCAGGATGTCGGAGGTGAGAGAGTTGGCTTCGCTTGGCGTTGTCGAATCCCCTTTCAAACTCTGCGGCTCAATTGCGTCGTTTGGGACAAGTGGGACAAGTGCAGGGCTCAGCTCCTCGTTGGTTGTCTCGTGGTCCGAAATAAAATGGTATTCTCCGTTGGGTTTTAAAAGATCTTCCTGAGAACTGTCCAGTTCATCTGGTTCCTGTCTTTGCTCTTCCTCCTTCTCAAGCTCATCCTCCTCCGCCTCCTCCTCATCGTCGAGCTCCAGCTCGTCCGAAAAGTTTTCAAACTCACCCTTTTTGTTCAGTCTGTCGTCGTCTTCCTCCTCATCGCTCGAAAACATTTTCCTGTTGAACAGACTCTCTGTGTCATCTTCGTGAACACCGTCAAAATTCATGTCGTCCTCCAAATCCTGCAACGATTCGTTATCATTGATAAACTCCTTGAACGTTTCATGGTTCTGCTTCAACTGCAGTCTCATCTCCTCGTACTTGAGCTGGTCGTGTGACTTGTAGTATCTGAAAGAAGCATTTCTTCCAGTTGCTTCGAACGAAAACTCGGAAGACGAAGAAGAATTCAATGAGTCGTTGTCTTCTGTCACCTCTGCCGACTTTTTGGGACCCGTTGTGGCTCTGTTGCGGCTGCGTTGCTCCGTCTGGGTCTCGGTCTTCTTGATGACGACGATGGAGAAGTCGCCTGTGGAGCTGGTGTTCACCTTGTCAAGGTCTGTTGTGCTCTCGCTGGATTTTTGTGACCCACATGTCAGACTGGAAGAGCTGGCGTTGTTTATGGCGGCTGGTTTGCTGTAAAGAAGCGATCTGGGACTGTCATCTGTGCTCCAATTGTGCGTTTTTGTGCCGTAGATGGTAGCCGTGGAGCTCATTTGTCCTGTTTCGGGAAGCTCCTGGCTGCGCGACTGAAATGATGTGTTTGCCAGCGACAAGTTGCCAAAACTTGACTTGTTCTTCAGCCGTGGAGAAGTTCCGTTGTGGGCTGATCCGGATAAATTGGGGGATGATGTCTTGTGCTTGAGAAAGATTTTGATGGGGTTTCTCGATTTTCTTCCTGGAGAAGTCGGTGACGGTGGCACGGAGCTTTCTGTGTTGTGTTTCGGTCGCTGCAGCGGCGGTGACGTTTGCAAACCGCTCGATTGCGGAAATGTTTCCCTCTCCGAAGAGGAGTTTCTCCTGTGAGACTTGATGAACGATCTCATTGGTTGGCTGGGATACAAGAAGCTAGCATACAGACATCACGTCAGGAAGCATCAAAAAATGCGGTTTCAAAAGAACAAATCAAACACTCTGAATGGACAACAAAGAAAAAGTGCTGTCAAAAAGGGAGAGAAATGCATAAAATTTGTATAAAAATAATATTTTGAATCAGAGGGCTTACAGAGAGGAATTTCCTAATTTGGAAATGAATTTTGGACCCTACAAAAAAAGCCTTTCGAGGAACAAAAATAAGTCACCAGACAGTTTGTTGATTGGTCTACTTCAGTTAGCATGGATAATTTGTATTATATGCAGATCAAAACAGAAACAGTAAAGGATACAGAAGATACAGAAATTGAAAACAATTATTTGGCAGAAACACCACTGCTGTTTCCTCTACCCTGCTTCTTTTCAATCTGAACCTGGTAGCCACCAAGACTCAATCTCTCGTTTCTCTCCACGATTTGGTTCACCTTCTCACTCAATCCCAGCGCCAACTCTTGCAGCTTCGATGGCTTGAGCTTGTTGTCCTCAATAAACTCCAAAGTGTTCGTCGGTTGGTTCACCAAGGCGTTTATCTCGTCGTTGTAGATCATCTTGTAGATGGTAGACTTGACAACTCTCTCCTCAACCTGGAAAATAGAGGCCAGGTTGTTGATCGAAAGCTTGGAGAAGTAGCTCTTGTTGTTGAACAAGTACGTTCTCAGTGCCTCGACTTGCAACTTCTCCAACAACATCGTCTTGATTTTCTCGGAATCGTTGAAAAGATCCCAGATCTTGATCGAGTTTATGAGCTCGCTAGCCTTTTGCCAGTCAGCTCTCTGCAATGCCCGGGCAGCCAACATGATGTAATCCCTTGTGTACTCTGGTGGTCCGTCGAAAATCTGTCTCTCGTGATATTCCAACACTCTCTTGAACGACTTTGGAAGACTTGATCTCTTTCTTGCGTCTGGGTTCTGGGCCATCTGTGGAACCTCAATAAGCAAAGAAGCTGTGTAGAAGGAGCATTCGAGCAACTCCAAGTTGATGTGCATGTGGAATGGCAGCAATCTTTGCTTGTCCACTTGCATTTGTTGCAACTGGAATCTCTGAACACCTTGTCCAAGAAGCTCCTTCTGTCTTGGAGAAGTAGCAATCTCGTACAGAGACTGTTGAGCCTCGTGGATCAAACCGCAACGGAACGCACTCAGACCAAGTTGAACCAGCGACCGGTTGAAAAGAACTTGCAATTGCGGGTCAGCAGTGTGGATCGAAGCCTGCAAGTGAGAAAGCAGCAGCATGTCACGGGCCTTGAAGTACTGGTCGTTGAATGCGTAGTAGTAGATGTGGTAAAGAACAGCCTTCTTTCTGAAGATCGAGTTCGATTGCTCGTATATGCTCAAGCACAGAGCATCCATCAGACCGTTTGTGTACTCGATGCCTTGCAAACCGGAATCTGGCAACAACTTGGAGAAAACTCTGGAGTTGAGCTTGTCATCGAAGGACTTCCAGGCAGCAGATTCGGCGAACAGAATCAATTTCGAAGGCTTGAAGTAAATGTGATCCAATCTCTTCAGAATGACTCTGGCAAGCTGGTCTCCCACAGGAGTGGCATAATCTTCCTTGCTGATTATTCCCTCGTAGTACACCTGTGCTCTGACGATAAGCGTGTAGACAGCCGTCTCGTCTTTCAATCTAGCAACGTATTCAGTCGAATGTGGATCAATTGCCAGCAAATGCGAAGTCAACTCGTCGGCCAAACGCTCCACAAGCGATGCAACAGATCCAATCACCTGCTTCACTCCATTGGCATCTGCCTCAGGCTCTATTTCAATCTCATCGATCGGTGGAGCGGTCTCACTCACTGCGTATCCTGGGTTTTTCTCCAAAACCTCCAAAAATGCATTCATATCTCTCAAAGCAAGCTTCCATTGGTTCACTGGCATGAACGCAGCCTTGGCAAACAGGTCGAATCTGACAGGAAGCAAAAGCAGGTAGATGGATATCAGTTGATATGGTGTCTTGGCTCTCTGAGCAAGTTCCTCCAACTGTTGGATCTGCTCGTTGTGATCAACATTTCTCTTACCTCTGGTTTCGATGATGGAACGCAAAACAGTGAAGATTCCAGCGTCCTCAGTCTCAGGAGTCTTAGACTTTTGTTGTTCAGCTGATGCTTTCTGTTGCTCAGTCTCGGCAGTACCGTTTTCGTACGCTTCTGGGTCCTTTCTGTACAGGTCAATCTCGGACTGGAATTCCTTGCTGGCCTTTCTCACTCTCTGTTTAACGATGTTCAGCGATTTCGACTCGGAAGCGTTCAACTTCTTCTTGTTGTCCTTGTCTTGGAATGCAGTGATGGCATCTTCCAGAATAGCCAGCGATTTTATGTACAATCTTGGCACCGGAATGTGGAACTGTGGGTATCTCGAAACAACCTTCGACAGCTTGTCGAACTCGTTGGAGATCTTGACCCAGTCTTCCACCATCGAGAAGTTCTCGATCTGGTCAACGCTGTTGGCAATCTCCTCCAGATACTTCTCCTTCGCACTCTTCACAACTCTCTTCTCGTCATCCTCGCTGTCGGAGTCGCTGTCAGCACCTCCGGCACCGCTCTTCAAAAAGTCTCTCTTGAGGAAATAAGATGGGCCTCTGGCTTTACCTGAAGTATAATCATCGTCAGAGTCTCCCTCCGAACCGAAATCAGAGTCCCAGTCTTCGTCGTCCTCATCCTCGTCAGAGTCACCCTCGTCAGCAGCCTCCGACTCAGATTCCGTCTCCTTGTCCGATCCGCTTTCTGCTTCGGATCCCGACGAAGAAAGCAACTCCTCTTCAGAGGACAACAGCTCCTCGTCTGATGAATCCTCTGATTCGTATTGAGTGGCAAAAAATCTCGACATTTTGGATTGCACACGCCTCTCCTGCTATGAAAAGTCCTGTTTTCGACTCTTATAGACTCTCAATCCCAGATGACCGTGGTTATTGATGGGGTTCAAAGTGCTTTGTTGGTGTCTCCCTCACGAGCTCCGCTGAATTTTTTCACCAACAGGAAAAATTGAGTGAAAAAAATTTTATCATTTGTCGGCGCACGACGCGATTTTGGGGGCAAAAGGGAAACAAAAAGGGGGGCAATTTGGAGGGAAAAGGCGAAAACAAGGGCGGAAACAAACACTCTGGGGTTGAAAAAGGTGCAACAACAGAGGCCTCAACAGTAAAGAATAGAGTTCCAACCAAGTATTGATGTTTCAAACCCAGATACGAGCACCTGTAAAAGACAGTATTCCCAACAAAGTCGCAACCTTTCCTGTATTTCCTGTGCGATACCATGCACAACTAGAAAGAACTGTGTAACAACAACAACTTCACTTTAGAATCAAAACTCCCACTGTTAATACACAAGTTTTATCCCACCGTTCGGCGAATTTCATACTCTTCTCCGGGTAACTCCTCTTGCTTATGTAATATTCTTGTCAGCAACTCCTGCTGTCCTTTCTTGGAAAAAAATCACCACCGTGCAAAAAGAACAACAAGATCAATTATCGAGCCATAACAATTAGGAGTCTCCCCGTTTTCAGTGAAAAGATATAGCGTTTACCAGCTAGAAGCGGCGAGAATTTCCAGAATCTCAGCTACTCAAGATGAAGATGCTAACAAAGGTAAGTGGGAGATTTGTGTACTGCTGAATGTGGCGTCTTTCCAAAACAACAACGTCCATGTTTTGGTGTCGCCATCCGGCAATTGTCCGACAATTCCTCGAAAAAGCTGTTGACTAACACAATTAAGTTTGAGTCCAAGTCCTCACGGGCTAAGGGCGTGGCGTTTCACCCAAAAAGACCATGGATTCTGGTTTCGTTGCACTCGTCGACAATCCAGCTGTGGGATTATCGTATGGGGACACTGATTGACCGGTTTGAAGAGCACGACGGACCGGTTAGAACTGTTGATTTCCATCCGACACAACCTATTTTTGTTTCTGGTGGTGACGATTATACCGTGAAAGTTTGGTCCTTGCAGACCCGTAAGTGTATGTTCACTTTAAACGGTCATTTAGACTACGTCAGAACCGTGTTTTTCCACCACCAACTTCCGTGGATCATCTCGTGCTCGGACGATCAGACCATCCGGATCTGGAACTGGCAAAACAGACAAGAGATTGCCTGTTTGACGGGCCACAACCACTATGTGATGTGCGCACAATTCCACCCTAACCAGGACCTGATTGTTTCTGCCTCTCTGGACCAGACCGTGAGGGTTTGGGACATCTCGGGGCTCAGAAAGAAGCACTCGGCTCCACAGGGGGGAATGGGAATGCGCACGTACGAGGACCAATTCAACAGACAGCAAGTTCCGCAACAGGATATATTTGGAAACACTGATGCTGTGGTGAAGTACGTTCTTGAAGGCCACGATAAGGGTGTCAATTGGGCCACCTTCCACCCAACGCTTCCTTTGATCGTTTCCGGTGGAGACGACCGGGTCGTGAAGCTCTGGAGAATGAGCGAGACTAGGGCCTGGGAGGTGGACAGTTGCAGAGGTCACACCAACAACGTTCCTTGTGTCTTGTTCCATCCAACTGAAGACTTGATCATTTCTGTTGGAGAAGATAGAACCATTAGAACATGGGATTTGAACAAGAGAACCCCGGTCAAGCAATTCAAGCGTGAGAACGACAGATTCTGGCTCATTGCAGCTCATCCGACAATGAATCTGTTTGCTACATGCCATGACTCTGGTGTCATGGTGTTCAAGCTGGATAGAGAAAGACCAGCCAGCACCATCTTCCAAAACACACTGTTCTTTGTCAACAATGAGAACCAAGTCCAACAGTACCAGTTCGACAAACAGCAAGTTTCCCTGCCTATGCTCTCGCTCAACAAGATTGGAAAGTCGTGGAGCAAGATCAGAAACATCTCTTACAACCCTGCCGAGCGGTCGCTTTTGGTCCAGGCCGGTGAGAACGAGAACGCTGTCTACTCCTACATGGACCTTCCAAAGGAGATTGTGGGTGCCTTGGAGCCAAGTCCTAGAGGAGAAGGTGATGCCACTGCTGCATGCTTCATTGCTCGTAACAGATACGTTACGTTCTCCAAGACCACTCACAAGCTGGAAGTTCGGGATCTGAGGGACACAGTTACCAAGGTGATTGAGCTGGATCCTGCCGTTAGGGATGTTCTGTACGCAGGCCCTGGCACTGTTCTGTTGCTCAAGCCAACTGAGGTTGTTCACTATGACGTCCAGCAGAAAAAGGAGCTGGCCAAGATCCAGATGACCAACGCCAAGTATTCCGCATGGTCTCCAGATGGACAATACGTTGCTCTGTTGTCGAAGCACACCATCATCATTGCCAACAAGAAATTGGACGTTGTGATGTCGATGCACGAGACCATTAGAGTTAAGAGTGCCGCCTGGGACGACACCGGTGTGTTGATCTACTCGACTTTGAACCACATCAAATACGCCTTCTTGAACGGTGACAACGGTACCATCAAGACTTTGGAGAACACCTTGTATATCACCAAGGTCTCTGGCAAGAACTGTTTCTGTTTGAACAGAAAGGGCGAAGTTGAGGTTGTGACGATCGATCCTACCGAATACAGATTCAAAAAGGCATTGGTGAACAAAAACTTCAACGAAGTTTTGAGAATCATCAAGTCCTCGAACCTGGTTGGTCAAAACATCATTGGTTATTTGCAAGAAAAGGGCTACCCAGAGATTGCTTTGCAGTTTGTTGAGGACCCAGAAACCAGATTTGAGCTTGCTATCGAGTGCAATAGTTTGGACATTGCTTTAACTGAGGCCAAGAAGCTGAATAACACTGGCATCTGGGAGAAGCTTGCCAAGGAGGCTTTGTCTCAGGGTAATGTTCCTGTTGTCGAGCTGGTCTACCAACAACTCAAGAAGTTGGAGAAGCTTTCGTTCATCTACTTGGTCACCGGTGATCTGGAAAAGTTGTCCAAGATGGAGCAGATTGCTGAAAACAGAGGCGATCTTTCTTCTTTGTTCCAGAACTCTTTGTACCTGAACTCGGTTGAAAAGAGAATCAACACTTTCATTGAGTCTGGTCTCATTCCATTGGCTTATGCTACTGCCAAGACCAACGGTCTCGACGACATTGCTGAGTCCATTTTGTCGGATGCCGGTCTGACCGAGGCAGATATCGTGATTCCAGAGATCAAGGCTGCTGGATCTGTTCCACAGGTTAAAGCTCCATCCACTGGAGCCTGGCCATTGAAGAAGGCTTCGTTGTCCTACTTTGAACAGGCTCTTATGGGCGACTTTGAAGGACTTTCCCTTGAAGACCAGCCACAGCATTCTATTCACGACAAAAATGCGGTGTCATCGGTTGAAGATGAGAACTTGTTTGAAGATGCCGAGCCTATTGAGGATGACGAAGGCTGGGATCTTGGCGATGAGGATCTGGAGGTTGACATTGACGAGGAGACTGACGAAGTTGAAGTGGAAGAGGTTGGTGGTGCTCTAAGTGGAGAGCTGGGTCTGTGGGTTCGTAACTCGAGATGCGCTGCTGGATACATTGCTGCCGGTGCATTTGAGCCTGCTGCGCAAATGCTGAACAAGCAGCTCGGTATTGCCAACTTTGAGCCTCTCAGAAACAGATTCCTGGAGATTTACCAAGCGAACAAGGTTTCGGTTCCAGCTATAGACGGTCTGCCATCCCTGAAGGGTTATGTCAGAGTGGATCCAGAAGAGAGCGACAACAAGGCTCTGCCTTTTGTCCCTGGATTCGACCTTTTGGAGGCACAATTGCACGAGGGTTTCAAGCTTTTCAAGGGAAACAAGCTGGAAGAGGCCATTGCTGTATTCAGACAGCTGATTTACACTGTGGCCACTCTGGTGGTCTACACCAAGGACGAAGAGGAGAAGTGCAAGGAGGTGTTGGCCGTGTGCAAGGAGTACATTTTGGGACTGTCCATTGAGCTTGCTAGAAGAGCTCTTCCTGCCGACGACATCAAGCGTAACCTGGAGTTGGCTGCATACTTCACCAAGCCAAAACTGCAGCCTGCACACAGAGTTAACGCATTACAAGTGGCCATGACGCAATCGTTCAAGCACAAGAACTATGCTCTTGCGTCGTACTTCGCGGGAGAGTTCCTTTCGGTGATGCCATCTGGTCCTAGAGCCGAACAGGCCAACAAGATTAAGACCAAGTCTGATTCCATCTCTACGGATGCGATTGAAATCGACTTTGATCCATACGCCGATTTCGACATTTGCGCAAAAACCTTCTCCCCGATCTACATGGGTTCTCCGTCAGTCACTGAAGCTTTGACTGGTGCAAAGTACCATGCCAGCGAAAAGGGCAAGATCTGCTCCATTACCCAAATCACTCTGATAGGTGCACCAGCTTCTGGCTTGCGTATTCTCGCTTAGTGTTGTTTGTTTTAGTTGTTTTATAGTGGATCAATAGACGATTCATGTAAGAGAGGATTTCGTAAAAACAGGCTCGTAGATACAAGTGTGTGTGTTAGTGTGTGTTAGTGTTATTTCACGTCGTTAGCAGTACATTTCGTAAGTTTTTATACATCAAAAATCGTGTTGGTTTCATTGTTCTTCTTTCACCTCCTGTTTCACCAACTTCCTCCTCTTTGCCGGATTTTCGTCGGTCTTGCTCATCTGCAAACACCATTTCTCAAACTCCTGCACAAACGCCTCTGGTTTCCCGATTATATTGGTTGGTAATGCTGTTCTTATTTTCGTCATCAACTTCTTGTAATTTTTGTCCTTCATTCGCTCCGTGTCGTTCAGCTGCTCCAGCTGCGTTTTGTAAAAAGGAAGCAAGTTCGAGACACACTCGAATTCCAACTCGCTCTTGACGAATTTCATCGAATACCAGCCAATCAGCCAGATTATCTTGATCAAGTTGGGGAATTTGAACCGTTCGGGAACCTTCGTGTTGATCTCGATGTTGTACACTTGCAGATGGTTTTTCAGACTCAAAAGATTCAGGAAGTTCCCGCCAATGATGACCGAATCGCACGGAGTGTAGACTGAGTGGATCCAGCCCGAGGGCAGAATCAACAGGTCGCCGGCCTCAATGTTGATCTTGATTCCGTTGTTCAGGTATGCCGGCTCTGTTTCCTCTTTTCTGGACATTTTCGGAACCAGATCGCCGAACCACGTCGAGTTTTGCGAGTCTGACATGCACCATTTTTCGTACTGGGCAAGATTTCGCTTGGTTGGCGGAAACATCAGGAATTGTTTGCTGCCCTGCAATATCGTGTAGTAAACAGATGTTCCGGCGAAATCGATGTGGAAATCCGTGAACGAGTTGGCCACGGACATGAGGATGTATTTGCTGACTTTTGGCTTGTGAATGTCGTTGTTTTCGAGTTCAGTTTGGTATTCAGAGCTGAAGATGCGGCTGACAATGTCGATATCCAGCACACATTTGGGCAAATTTATCATCTCGTTGAGCTCCGTCTGCGAAACTTCGAGGCTGATCACGTTTCGGATCCGGTCGCGATCCTGTGGCAGCGAGTTGAAGTAGTCTCGCCACTTGGCCATGGTCCAGTTGGGCGAGTTGTTCTGGGTCAACACGTCCATCACCGGCAGGGACTTGTCTTCGCCAACGTGCCGGGTGATTTCCGAGACCGAGAGCTTTGGGAACTTGAAATCCAAGCGATATGACGGCAAACAGCCCGCAATCGCAGGGTTGCACGACGGTATTAGGATCGGCTTCTTGAGTCTTGTCCTCAGAATGATGTCTGAAATCACCTTGTCGTCAATGATTCCGTCCGAATTGCAATCATTTTCCGGACGAACAACGTAAATCAGCTCGTCAAGAGGTCTATCATTCTCAAACTCCTGGAAACGTGCAATGTGCGGGTGTTGATCTATCTCTCTGATCTCCTGTCCTTCGTTGAATGCCTTGTAATCGATCTTTTTGCGTTGTCGGGCCGACATCCGCTTCAAAACAGACGGTCCGTGTTCCGGAACACATTCTGGACAATGAAACGCGCTGATTGCCGCAATCTCGGACCGTCTCATCTGCAGACAGTTGGCGTGGTACCAACGCTTGCAAACCTCGCAGCCGATCCAGCTCACCTCGACCGACAGATTTCGGTCCTGACTCTTCCTGCAAACGGGACACAGATCCTCGGAGGTCATGTGCAAAAACGGGGTCTTTTTCGGCTTGTAACGAGATCGAATGGCCAACAATTGGTGGAGTGGCCCGAATGAGGTGCACTTTTTACTTTGTTTTGTTTATCGATTTGTTTTCTGCGGATTTTTTTGTGGGTCGGCGACGCGTCGTCGACGCGTCGATTTTTCTCCGGGTAAGAAAAAAATTTACTTTATATTTCGACACTGGAAAAATTACGTCCGGGTGCACAACAACGAGCCTCTTCTCCTGAAACCAGCACCATGTTCGCCAGATCCGCATTTTGGGTGCCCCGTGCGGGCAGCCGTCTGTTCAGCACGGCAGCAGTGAAGTGTCAGGAAGAACACGCGTTGAAGTCTGTGTTCTCCAAGATGAAAGACCAGCAGATGGAAATCAAGTCAAGACAGCAGGACGTGGTGGACCGTTCGTTGGTCAACCAGTTCGATGGCCAGGCCACGTACGATCCGTTTGACTTTTCGATCGCCAAGCTGCGTTACAAGAAGAAAGTTGCCAGTTTCAACCAGGCCGAGTTCCAGAAAAGATCCTCTTTCAACGCTCCGGAGATCAACCCGCTGGACTTCTACTGTCTTCCGCAGCTGCTGTCCAAGTATCTGTCGCAGTCCGGAAAGATTCTGCACCGTTCGGTGACGGGTCTGAAGGGCAAGAAGCAGAAACAGATGGCCAAGGCCGTCAAGCGTTCGAGGGCCGCTGGGCTGTTGAGCACTGTTTCGCAGGATGTGGCGTTTGCTCCGAAGAGAGGGAGTACTTTGTGAGTGGGACGTGGAAAATCCCGGCCCGAGCGGAACAACACAGCTGGGATTCTACTGGAATTTCAGCGGATTTGTCGGCTGTCGGGCCGGTCCAGAGTCATGTGAATATATACTAGCCAGTGTCGGAGCTGGATCATGTCAATAAACCGATTGGAACGAGAGAAGCAGTAGTTGGGGGAGTAGACAGATGGATGGATGGATGGATGTGAGGGTGAGAGAACAGCCGGTGGACGTTGGCATCTGTAGATAGCTGGTTGGCGGAGCGACGGGAGGGTCGTGGATGTTGAAGATAATTCCAACAAGATTCGTGACACGATCCCAGAGTTCGAGACCTATCCGGTTCAATGTTCCAGATGTTCTTTCAGCATTTTGATGGATTTTTCATGGATTTTTCATGGATTTTTCATGGACTTTTCATCTACATAAATATTTTTCACGTCAAAATTCGAGCATTTTATTTATTATTTATTTAATTCAGTTTGAGGAAAGAGAAAGTTGACTATTAAAACATTAATTTCTCTCGGTCAACTCCCAAAAACCCCCGTTTTCTCGCCAATGAGCAGCGTTTTCGTCAGCTCGTCGGCTCGTCAGCTCGTCGGCTCGTCGTCCCCCTGGAAAATCCTCCTCTCGCAATGAAATCTCCCTCCTTTTATCTCATTTGGTCAACAACTTCTTTGCGTCAACACCCAGCCATTTCAGATACACCGTCGTGCCCACTCCATAAACGCTTTTGAGGTTGATTTCCCCGTGAAACAGCTTGTTGTACGTCAGACTCAACGGCAATCCGTAGCCCATTCCCGCAATGATGTTGGCCTGATTTCCGCCCGTGTTGTTCAGCGTCTTGTACGAGTCGCCGTCGACGCTGTCGGAGTCGAACGTGGTGAACGAGTACTCAAACAGCTTGTCGAGAATCTCCGGCTTGATTCCCCCGCCCTTGTCGGTGACACGAACCTCCAATCGGTAGAATTGCGGCCCCGGAGCGTCCAGATCCGGACAATTCACCACGATCAAAGCCTCGACGGGCTCGCGCACCTTGCCCTCGATGTGTGCTCGTGTCGAGTTCTTGAGAATCTCGTTGAAAACGTACTCGATGTGTGCCGAGATGTACGGGAAGATCATCGGGTCGTGATTGTCTGCGCTCGAGAAGTCTTCGATGGTGTTTTCGGTGGTTGTTTGGTCGCTGTTGATCAACACGGTCCGAACACGAAGCCGAATCTTCTCGTCGTACTTGAGCGAAGCCATGTCGTTGACAAACGTTAACGATCGCTGTAACGTTTCTAGAACGTTCACGTTCTTCTCGATGATTCCAACGCTGTTGAGCTTCTCGAAATCGCCGCCCTCGTGGACCAATTGCGACGTCAATTGGATGTGGTGATTTGCCAGTAATCGCATCAGAATCCGCTCCTTCAAATGGTCGTTCAGAAAAACCTTGTCGTCCACCAGATTCAGCCCGCAAATCTCCTCAAATCCCTCGCTCAAAATAGACAAATTGTCCGTGTGAAGATCGATCGTCCGTGTCAAAGCCGCGATAAACTGCTCGTTCTGCGCAAGAGTCTCGATCTTGAACCGACTCAGAGCACCCAGATCGTCCAGCGTCGTAAACTCCAGGTCCGGGGCGCACGAACTGACAAACTCCAAAAGAACCCGCAACGTCTCCAGATACGTGTTGTAGATCTCGCCGATCTTGGGGTTCAAAACAACAATGTACGGCAGCTTCATGAACTCGTCCAGCCGCTTGGCCACCAGAACTAGCAGGTCTTCCAGCGTCTCGTTGGCGTTCTCGATCAACATCAGCGACTGGCTGTGGTGAGACGCCGACGAATTGAACTTCAGAAGATCGTTCAACGAAACCGTCGGCATCGGACGGGCCGCTATGTGCTGGATCAGTCCCTCGATCGACGACCGTAAAACATGTCGGGTCCGCAGCCGCTCGTCGGAGGACGTTGTTTTCTGGTGTAAAGGTCGCCAAAGACGCGGTGCGGGCCGAACGGGACGGAAATTCGGCCTCGTATGCCGCAATTCGCTGTAGATTCGACTTCTGATCATCGAAAAAACGTTGCCAAATTGCTGTTGCTCGTTGTTTCAATAGCCTAAAAAGAGCAACAGACTGAAAATGACTGATTTCTGCGAAAAAAATTATCTGAAAAATAAAAAATTGAGAAATTAAAAAAGACGTGAAATTCTGAAAAATTATTTTCGCTATCTTATCAGCATTCGTTTTTCATTCCTTTAATCTATTCTTTGATTCTCCAGTATCGACTTTTCCTATTTCTTAGTGTCTTATGGTATTGAACGTGTCTAATGGATTTATTTTCATGATCTTCCCGCCACCCCATCTCTTTTCTTTTAACTTATCTTATCTTTTCTCTTCTCTCTCTTCTCTCTCTTCTCTCTCTTCTCTCTCTTCTTTTCCCTTCTCTCTCCCCTTCTCTCTTCCCTTCTCTCTTCTCCTCTCTCTTCTCCTCTCTCTTCTCCTCTCTCTTCTCCTCTCTCCCCTCCCTCCCCCTCTCTCCCCCTACCTCTCCTACCTCACCTTGGACCTGCTCAAAGACAGCTCAGACCCGTTTCCAACACCCCCACGTCTCGGCGGCGGCGGAGGAGGCGGCTTCTTCCACCGCCGCGCCTCCAGCGAAACCGACGAGTCGCTCCGCACACGCTCCACATCGCCCGGCGACGGGGGCTCGCTGAACTCCAGCTCGCTCACAATCGAGCTCTGCGACGAGTCGTGCCGCAAAATCGTCTGACGGAGGTTCTGTGTCGGCGAAGGCTCCTTGAAAAAATCCAGAACAAGACACCGGTCCGCAAGTCGTTTCGTCGCCGCCGTCGTCTGCTCCGCGTTGAACAGATACCGCAAAACATCCTGCAAATTGTCCACCTTGTATCTCTCCTCCTTCACACTGCTGAACAACAGCATCGGATACAACACCCGAAGATACGTGTTGATCAGCGACTCGTCCTTGACAATCGACAGATTGAACAGCTCGCGGATTATAATATCGATAATCACCTTGAGATCGTTGATGTAGAACTTCTGACACGTGTTGGACGTGGTGAAAACCAGATAAAACACCTTGAGAATCAGAATCTGGATCACATGGTCCTCCTCACGGTTGAAATTGAGAATCAACGCCTCGCTGAAGTTCTGGAAAATCTGGTTGTTTTCTGTCATGGTCAGGAAAAAAACGTTCTCGGTCTGCGGCGACACTTTCTCCAGCAAAGCAGTGTAATGACAAACCATAAACTGCTCGTTCAGAATCAAAAGCAGCTTGAATCGCAGAAAGTTCACCTCGCTCTCCTCTCGAGTCGTCACCTCCAGGTTCTTGAACAGAAACTTGACAAACTCAATGTCCACGTACGCCAGCTCCTTCGACGAAAACTCGTGGTTCTTGCACATCTCGTAAAACAGCTCCAGATAGTTCGAGTAGCTCGACAAATACGGGTCTTTTTCCGTCGAATTCTGCGACAATCGACTGTAGTTCGAAAGAACACCTGCAACCGTCTCAAATCCTTGGTAACTCAGGTAAATCTGCATCAATTTCTCCTCGTCCTGTTGGTAATTCACCATCAAAATCCATCCAATGATCTTGATCAGCTTCTCGTTGTTGGAAATGGTCGACTCCACTTGACTCTTGAGCTCTTTGCTCAAAGAATCCTGGTCAACAGACAGATTCGTGCTGTTGGACTCCACGCAATAAGTCAATAACGACAGCATTTTGCGCACACAAAACTCCAGATACTTCTGATAATCGTCCAACTCAATCACAAACCTCGAAACCTCCTGATAGAACCGGTCCTCGGTCTCGGGACTCGTCAATTTGTCGCAATAATTCGTCACAAGAGTCAAATAACTCACCAAAAGAGTGTTAATTTCCTCCTCCGTGCAGTCAAATCGCTCTGTATCCTCGCCAAAATCACCCTCGTTGTCTTGCTCAGTCTCCCCGTCTGATTCAGACACAGAAACCTGGAAACACCGCAGCTTCTTGATGCATTTCGTATAGTATTCGTTCGTAGTTTCGTCGTAAAAAACCCTCGTGCTGAACAAATCGTTCGCCAGGTCCCAAAATCGCTGTAACGAGATGTTTTCCTCGTACGGAATCTCAATAGCTGTTGACATTGCCGCCAAAAAACCCTCGACTCAGTCTCCAACCATTCAGCCGCCCTCAAATACCCGAGCGTGCCTGCAAACCTTGTGTACAAACGATACCGATCGGCCCGCCAAAAAACACCCTTGCACAGGACAACACTGCGTGCTGTTGAACCTGGGAACCTTGACTAGTTGTCCGGTACGTTATCCGGCGTTCTTTAACAAAAAAAACACTTCTCGTTTATTGTGTCCTCTTTTTTTATTTGTCTCGTGTGTTTTTTTTTTTTTTGCTCCAAACAAAAGACGGAAACAAATCCGGGCTGTGCAGCCCATATCTGTATCAGGAAATAAAATAAAAACTTGCTTTTTTTATCTCCAGCTTTTGAGGGAGATTTGATAAGAAGGAAACGAATAAGAAAAAACACCCCTCAATGTATGGACTATCGGAGGTAAGTTGATCACAAACAAAACCAGCCAATTCCCTCCCGCGCCACATGAAACTAACTTCCCAGGTTTATGAGTCCGAACACGACGCCGAAAAGGCCATGTTGAAGAACGACCTTGTCAAGTCTATCGCCCACCACGAGACATCGGTGTCCATGCTCGAGGCCATCATCGACCGGGTTCGAGTTGAACAACATACCAATCATTTCAACACCATTGGAACGCTTGAGACGCTCGCATCGCAGATAAGAAAGAGAATCGAGCAGCTCAAAACCCTCCAGAAGGCTAAGGAATTGAAGGAACAGAAAGCACAGCAACAACTGCAACAACAGCAGAATCGCGCCGAACAAACAGAACAAGTCGCCGTTCATTCGGTAGGCTCGGATCGGCCCGGTGGAAGCGACAATTCCGCCGCCGTCTCTGCTCTTATCGACAGAATAAACCTGCTTTTGATAAAAAACCTTAACACCGACTTGGGAGCTACAAAAGTGAGATTTATCGAGCAAAAAAAAATTAATCAACTTGAACACGATCTTCAACTGTTGAATTTCAAGGAAAAATCGTCCAAACAACAAAGTCTCGAAGAGGCAAAGGCCAAAAACGACATACTGACCAACCTCAACCTCGTGTACTACAGCGAACTGATAGCAAATCATGATTTTCTAAGGGATTTGATGGAGCTGGTGAAAAAGGAGGATCATGAGGAAAAAAAGGGGGAAGACGAAAACGAGAACATGGAGTTGAAAAAGATTATACAGGAATTGCAGGTGAAAAACTCCAATCTAGAGAGGGACCGCATAGTTCTGGAAAACCAGATTGTCAAGTTGAAGGAGAGGTGGAATAATCTGGTGGAGAGTGCCAGAAAGAGAAAGGAGATGGAGCAACAGAAGGATCAATTGCCGTCCTAGAAGTCGCAGCGAGATCGAATGTGTCTTGTGAACAAACAGATCAATTGGCTATCTATGGACACCATGGTTATCACCACCCGGCTAGTATTTCTCACTCCACTCAAATCCTTTATTTGGCCTTTGCCGCGTGCATCATCTCCTCCTTGTTGATCAAATGCTCAATGGTCTCGATTCCGGTCAACAGCTCGTCAATGTTCGAGCTCCACTCGTTCAACAGCTCGTTCTCGCTCTTTGGCTTGATGAAGTTTACTATCTTGAGCGGACGGTGAATCTTGGCATAGATGACTCCGTTGTTCACCAACTCGATGATGTTGAGCTCAACAGCTTCCTGGTCCAGTTGCAACAGCTCACACAGTCTCGCCAGTCTGATGTTCGAGTAGTACTTGGAAACCACCCTCAAGTTGTACTCAATCACTCTTTTCTGCAGATCTTTATAATGAAGTTGGCCCTTGGTCTTGGATTGGTCGAAAGTCTCGTCCTGGAAAAGTTCCTGACTGAAGTTTGATTCAAGTTGGTTCCAGCTGATCAACTCCTCGGTGGTGAACGACTTGATTATGCTCTTTTCTGTGGCCAACTTATCCAAATTCTTGTCAATTTTCACTCTGGAAATCAGATCGTTCTGCAAATTCGAGTATGGCGATAGCACAATGTAGTAGACAATTTGTTTCAATGCTTTCAACGACTCAATCTTGTCGCCCTTCACTTTAGGAATCTCGTAGATCGCCAGATAGTACTTCACCAAATTGATGTAATCGTCCTCGTCCAAAGCAATCTGAATCATCAATCTGTAGTATTCAAGCTTGCGGTCAGCATATTTCTCCAAGGACTTGACAAGAATCTTTCTCGACAAAATCTTGGACATCTGGAAATCACCTTTTTTGTTGCTCAAAGTCATCTGGTTCAAAATAAACTCGATTTTTTCTTCAAGTTCCATCGAGCCATACGTCTCCACTTGTAATTCACAAAGAATGTCGCAAGCTGTATCCAGATCATCCTTTTGATTGAGCAAGATGTCCGACAAAATCTTGGTCACTCTGGCTCTTTCGATCTCAACAAACAACTTGTTCTCTGTAACGGTTCTAATTGTATTGATTGTTTCAATTTTCACCTCCAGATCGCTAATCTCATCCAAATGCGTCATAACCTGCTGAACTAACGACTTGACTGCGTCCTTGAGCTGTCCTTGTTTCTTGGAAAGAAGCGTGATTTGCTCGTTCAAAAGAGCCCAATCCTTGTGAGAAGCAATCAGATCTGCCAATTTGATCATGATTCTTTTACAAGACGCCAAATCAGACGCCTGTCTCGTCTGTTTCTCGAGCAACAGCAGTTTATCCACTGCCGGCCGGTAGTCCTTCTGCGCCAGCGCATCAATCTGCGGGAACTGTTCGTCCAGCGTTTCGGAAAAGTCCTTTTCCGCCTTCAATGGAGCTTCTCTTGACATGATGTGATGGTCTAGTTTGATTCAACTGGTTCAAAAACAATGTTGACTTGTCTAGTTTTATATATTTGTTTTTGTCAGTTTCTCGCTTTTGCCACCAGAGAAAAGCCGGTTATGTAGCCCTGTCGCTACTTTTTTTGCCTTTTCGCCAGAAATATTTGATCTCGGGCTGTGCAAATAATTTTTTTTTTTTTTTTTTTTTTTTTCTTTCGTGCCATCTGAAAATTTTATCTAACATACACTGTCTTAGATAAATCCACACATCTCTTGTTCCCAGGGAGCTATTTGTCGAGTTGTCCCATTCAAAAGATCGCAACATAATGGCGAAGGTTTCTGAGACGCGGCGGGAGGAGGCTTCTGGCAGCGAGAATGAGAAAATTGTGGATATTTTAGCAAAAGATCCAGGCCAGGGTTCCAGAGTGAGCGGTATGTGTGGTGTTTTCCAGGCATTATTGGTGGATTACTAACTCGATGTAGGAAAATCGTGGAAAGTGAGCAAAAAGGCTTTCAGAGTGAGGTCTTTGGGAGTGAAATCGAGCTGGGAAAAGAAACAGGAACAGAGAAAGAAAGATGAGCAACTGAAGCAAAAGCTCAAGGAGCTCAAGGAGGAGAAAGAGGCCGAACATAAGGCCCGTATCGAAAGAATCAAGGAGAAACGTGCCCAAAAGGAGGAAAGAGAACGTTACGAGAGATTGGCCACGGTGATGCATGCCAAACGTGTTGAGAGACTCAAGAGAAGAGAGAAGAGAAATAAACTCCTTAAGGAGCGTTGAGCGATTTACGATAGAAAAGGTCAGAAAAATGGAAAATTCGGTAAAACGAGAGTCTAATTTTACAAGTAAATTACTTTTTTGGTCTTTGCAATGCTGCAATGTGCATGTTATCTGACACCCCTCTTTCAAGCTCAACATGTTGAGTCCAGACGGGTTCTTATTAACATGAAATCATCAATCTCACCATCTACGAATCACGGTCCGAAACTATAGTGCTGGCCATATGACATGGTTCAAAAAGATTTCGTCGTACTGTCTATAAAGATGGTTTAGGTACAAAGAAAGTAGAATGTAAAGATGAGAGAAAAGCGAGGAAAATTTTTTTCTTTATATAGTGATATAAACCTTTGAAAACGGGATTCAGTTTTTTTTTTGGGAACCTTCCAAATCGGGAGAGCGCGTTCCCTAGGTAACCAAATCTTACCCCAGATCGCGGTTCAAAAAAATGTAGCAAAATTATCAATCGTTCTTGGTGCAAAATTATATCAATTGTTCTCTGTGCAGTGTTGTATCAATTGTCTGGTGGATGCAGAATTGAATGTCCTCTGGGTGGGAGATCAGAATTGCCGTCTGCGGCGACGCTTTTCCTGCTTGGGTTTTCTGCCCCTCGAACGATTGCCAGCTGAAAAGACTGACATATACATCCGTTCGAGTAATGAACCCTTCGTGGTGGAATTGTCCGTCTTGGCCTGATAGAAATCCTGGCTGGCCTTTCCAAAACGTTCACGTGACAAGTTGTAGGCTTTCTCAACCTCAGCAGCATTGAACGCAGGCTTTGCTTGACACAAATACTTGGTGCGGTGCTTGCTGTCGGTGATCTTGAACCCTTTCATACGCTCTGCATTTTGTGGAGTCCATTTTTTGTAGCGAAAAATGGCCCCTTTTTTTCTGTAGACGCCAACATCTTGGAGAAATGGTTTGAGATAATCGAAAATCTTCCGATCAGCGGGCAACACGTGCACGTCACCAGGAGCATCAAAGTACTGGTTCAAATCCTCCAAGCCCCAAGCCTTATACTCGGCATATCTTGTTTTAGACAGCCTTGCGTTCTGTCCTTTTAGTGCACAAAAATCAGGATTGAGCACTTTTTGAGCGCGCAGGATAAACCCATCAACATAACAGTAGTATTTGGACATTCTCGGAGACAAAAGAGAAAAGTGGAAAAGAGGACGATTTGTGTGTTCCACTGTACAATCGTAGTTCAAAACCTTGAATCACAAATTTTTGAAGCTTCTTTTTGTAAACAACCGGGCTCAAGAAAAAAGGGATGGAAAACCGCCAAAACGCTCGAACTCCAAAAATCTTGGGACAAACATATTTTGCTTCAAAACTTTGTGACCCGCCAAGATCCGAAGTGGGATCAAGTAATTCGAAGGGTTTTTACCGAGGTTTTTCTTCCTTCAAAATTCCAGTTCCCGCGAATTTCTTCCTTCAAAATGCAGGTCAATTCTTCCTTCAAAAATCCAGTAGTTCGAGCCCGCGAAATACTTCCTTCAAAATTCCAGTACCCGCGAATTCCTTCCTTCAAAATGCAGGTCGATTCTTCCTTCAAAATTCCAGTGATTTGGGGCCGCGAAATTCTTCCTTCAAAATTCCAGCACCCGCGAATTTCTTCCGTCAAAGTGCAGGTCTAAACTTCCTTCAAAATTCCAGTGATTTGGGGCCGCGAAATTCTTCCTTCAAAATTCCAGCACCCGCGAATTTCTTCCTTCAAAGTGCAGGCCGATTCTTCCTTCAAAAATCCAGTACTTTTGAGCCATAAATTTCTTCCTTCAAAATTCCAGTGCCCGCGAATTTCTTCCTTCAAAGTGCAGGTCGAATCTTCCTTCAAAATTCCAGTAGTTTTGGCCAGAAATTTTCTTCCTTCAAAAATCCAGTGCCCGCGAATTTCTTCCTTCAAAAATCCAGTAGTTTTGGCCAGAAATTTTCTTCCTTCAAAAATCCAGTGCCCGCGAATTTCTTCCTTCAAAATGCAGGTCGAATCTTCCTTCAAAAATCCAGTGCGAATTTCTTCCTTCAAAATGCAGGTCGAATCTTCCTTCAAAAATCCAGTGATTTGGGCCCGCGAAAATCTTTCTTCAAAAATCCAGTGCCCGCGAATTTCTTCCTTCAAAAATCCAGTTCCCGCGAATTTCTTCCTTCAAAATGCAGGCCGGTTCTTCCTTCAAAATTCCAGTACTACTGAGCCATAAATTTCTTCCTTCAAAGTGCAGGTCGAAACTTCCTTCAAAAATCTAGTACTATTCAGGTGCCGATTTCTTGCCTCAAAATGAAGCCTGATTCTTCTTTCAATATCCAGGTGCTTTTGAGTAGCAAGTTTTCTTTTTCAAAGATCCAGTACAATTTCCCTCTATAATTCCAGTATTCGACGGGCCGTTGAACTTTTCGCTCGAGACTCCAGCCAATTACCCTTCAAAAAACAAATACTTTTGATCCGCCCTTTTCTTCCTTCAAAATGCAGGTCCAAATTTCCTTCAAAAATTCAGTACTTTTGGCCCGCGAAAATCTTCCTTCAAAGTGCAGGTCGATTCTTCCTTCAAAAATCCAGTAGCTTTGGCCCACGAAATACTTCCTTCAAAATGCAGGTCGAAACTTCCTTCAAAATTCCAGTGATTTTGGCCAGAAATTTTCTTCCTTCAAAAATCTAGTGCCCGCGAAAATCTTCCTTCAAAGTGCAGGTCCAAATTTCCTTCAAAAATCCAGTGATTTTGGCCCGCGAATTTCTTCCTTCAAAATGCAGGCCGGTTCTTCCTTCAAAAATCCAGTACTTTTGACCCGCGAAAATCTTCCTTCAAAGTGCAGGCCGAAATTTCCTTCAAAATTCCAGTAATTGGGCCCGCAAATTTCTTCCTTCAAAATGCAGGTCAAAGTTTTCTTCGGAAATTCAGTAGTCTGGGCCACAAACTTTGCCCTTCAAGAGCCTAGTAGTCAGAGCTCCCTTCCTTCAAAATCCCAGTGCGCACAAATCTCTTCTCTCAAAAATACAGTCGCTTTTTCCAGTAGCTGTGAGCCCACGAATTTCTTCCCTCAAAGTGCAGGCCGATTCTTCCTTCAAAATTCCAGTGGTTTGGGCCCGCGAAAATCTTCCTTCAAAATTCCAGTGCGCGCGAATTTCTTCCTCCAAAATGCAGGTCGAAATTTCCTTCAAAATTCCAGTACTTTTGACCCGCGAAAATCTTCCTTCAAAATGCAGGTCGATACTTCCTTCAAAAATCCAGTACTTTTGAGCCATAAGTTTCTTCCTTCAAAATTCCAGTTCCCGCGAATTTCTTCCTTCAAAATGCAGGTCAATTCTTCCTTCAAAAATCCAGTAGTTCGAGCCCGCGAAATACTTCCTTCAAAATTCCAGTACCCGCGAAAATCTTCCTTCAAAGTGCAGGCCGAAATTTCCTTCAAAATTCCAGTAATTTGAGCCCGCCAAAATCTTCCTTCAAAATGCAGGTCAAAGTTTTCTTCGGAAATTCAGTAGTCTGGGCCACAAAGTTTGCCCTTCAAGAGCCTAGTACTCACAGCTCCCTTCCTTCAAAATCCCAGTGCGCACAAATCTCTTCTCTCAAAAATACAGTCGCTTTTTCCAGCGGCTGCGAGCCCACGAATTTCTTCCTTCAAAGTGCAGGTCAATTCTTCCTTCAAAATTCCAGTAATTTGAGCCCACGAATTTCTTCCTTCAAAGTGCAGGTCAAAATTTCCTTCAAAAATCTAGTAGTTTTGGCCCGCAAAATTCTTCCTTCAAAAATCCAGTGCCCGCGAAAATCTTCCTTCAAAGTGCAGGTCAGTTCTTCCTTCAAAATTCCAGTGATTTGGGGCCGCGAAATTCTTCCTTCAAAATTCCAGCACCCGCGAATTTCTTCCGTCAAAGTGCAGGTCTAAACTTCCTTCAAAATTCCAGTACTTTTGAGCCATAAATTTCTTCCTTCAAAATTCCAGTGCCCGCGAAAATCTTCCTTCAAAGTGCAGGCCAAAATTTCCTTCAAAATTCCAGTAATTTGAGCCCGCCAAAATCTTCCTTCAAATTTCCAGTACCCGCGAATTTCTTCCTTCAAAATGCAGGTCGATTCTTCCTTCAAAATTCCAGTGATTTAGTGCCGCGAATTTCTTCCTTCAAAATTCCAGTACCCGCAAAAATCTTCCTTCAAAATGCAGGTCAAAGTTTTCTTCAGAAATTCAGTAGTCTGGGCCACGAACTTCGTACTTATAGAACCCAGTACCACAGTTCCCTTCCTTCAAAATCCCAGTGCGCACAAATCTCTTCTCTCAAAAATATAGTCGCTTTTTTCAGCAGCTGCGAGCCCACGAATTTCTTCCTTCAAAGTGCAGGCCGGTTCTTCCTTCAAAAATCCAGTACTACTGAGCCATAAATTTCTTCCTTCAAAATTCCAGTGCCCGCGAATTTCTTCCTTCAAAATGCAGGTCGAAACTTCCTTCAAAAATCCAGTAGCTTTGGCCCGCGAATTTCTTCCTCCAAAATGCAGGTCGAAATTTCCTTCAAAATTCCAGTACTTTTGACCCGCGAAAATCTTCCTTCAAAGTGCAGGTCAATTCTTCCTTCAAAAATCCAGTAGTTCGAGCCCGCGAAATACTTCCTTCAAAATTCCAGTACCCGCGAATTCCTTCCTTCAAAATGCAGGTCGATTCTTCCTTCAAAATTCCAGTGATTTGGGGCCGCGAAATTCTTCCTTCAAAATTCCAGCACCCGCGAATTTCTTCCGTCAAAGTGCAGGTCTAAACTTCCTTCAAAATTCCAGTACTTTTGAGCCATAAATTTCTTCCTTCAAAATTCCAGTGCCCGCGAAAATCTTCCTTCAAAGTGCAGGCCAAAATTTCCTTCAAAATTCCAGTAATTTGAGCCCGCCAAAATCTTCCTTCAAAATTCCAGTGCCCGCGAATTTCTTCCTTCAAAGTGCAGGCCGATTCTTCCTTCAAAATTCCAGTACTTTTGACCCGCGAATTTCTTCCTCCAAAATGCAGGTCGAAATTTCCTTCAAAATTCCAGTACTTTTGACCCGCGAAAATCTTCCTTCAAAATGCAGGTCGAAACTTCCTTCAAAAATCCAGTGATTTTGGCCCGCGAAAATCTTCCCTCAACGTGCAGGTCGATTCTTCCTTCAAAAATCCAGTGATTTTGGCCCGCGAAAATCTTCCTTCAAAGTGCAGGCCAAAATTTCCTTCAAAAATCCAATGATTTAGTGCCGCGAAAATCTTCCTTTAAAATTCCAGTTCCCGCGAATTTCTTCCTTCAAAATGCAGGTCGATTCTTCCTTCAAAAATCCAGTACTTTTGAGCCAAACTTTTCTTCCTTCAAAAATCCAGTGGTTTGGGGCCGCAAATTTCTTCCTTCAAAATGCAGGCCGAAATTTCCTTCAAAAATCCAGTGATTTTGGCCCGCGAATTTCTTCCCTCAAAGTGCAGGCCGATTCTTCCTTCAAAAATCCAGTAATTTGGGGCCGCGAAAATCTTTCTTCAAAAATTTAGTGCCCGCGAATTTGTTCCCTCAAAGTGCAGGTCCAAATTTCCTTCAAAAATCCAGTAGTTCAGGCCCGCGAATTTCTTCCCTCAAAATGCAGGCCAATTCTTCCTTCAAAAATCCAGTGATTTTGGCCCGCGAAAATCTTCCTTCAAAGTGCAGGCCGGTTCTTCCTTCAAAAATCCAGTACTTTTGACCCGCGAAAATCTTCCTTCAAAGTGCAGGTCAATTCTTCCTTCAAAAATCCAGTAGTTCGAGCCCGCGAAATACTTCCTTCAAAATTCCAGTTCCCGCAAAAATCTTCCTTCAAAGTGCAGGTCGAAGTTTTCTTCTGAAATCCAGTGGTCTGGGCCACAAATTGCGTTTTCAAGGACCCAGTACCCACAGTTTCCTTCCTTCCAAATCCCAGTGCACACAAATTTCTTCTCTCAAAAATATAGTCGCTTTTTCCAGCAGCTGTGAGCCCACGAATTTCTTCCTTCAAAATGCAGGTCGAATCTTCCTTCAAAAATCCAGTGATTTTGGCCCGCGAAAATCTTCCCTCAAAATGCAGGTCGATTCTTCCTTCAAAATTCCAGAGATTCGGGGGCCATAAATTTCTTCCTTCAAAAATCCAGTCGGATCTTCCTTCAAAACGCAGGTCACTTCATCCTTCAAATATCCGGTATGTCGGGCCAGAAGTTTCTTTCTCCCGAAAACCTAATTGAAACCTCTTCTAAAACTCCATCACTTTTCACTCGCCAATTTCTTCCTTCAAAACTCCGGTTACCGCAAGTCTCTTCCTTCAAGAATCTAGCACCTGAAGGTTTTCTTACTTCGAAAATCCAGTCGTCTGCGACCGCAAAATTCTTCCCTCAAAATTCCAGTAGCCGCGAATTTCTTCCCTCAAAGTGCAGGTCGATTCTTCCTTCAAAAATCCAGTGATTTTGGCCCGCGAATTTCTTCCTTCAAAATGCAGGCCGAAATTTCCTTCAAAAATCCAGTACTTTGGACCAAAACTTTCTTCCTTCAAAAATCCAGTAGCTTGAGGTCAAGATTTCTCTCCCTCTAAAAATCTCAGACTCCAGTCAACCCCAAGTGTTTTACAAATGTGTGTACTACCTTCTTACACTCTTCTGTAATATTAGTCAGTTTTTTGAGCAAGCTTCAAGTGATTTTGGTGAGGGGGGCTAACCTAGCAACTAAGAATCGTTTCAAGACTAAAGGACCGTTTGGGACAAAAGATCACATCTCCTTCTTTCTCGCTTCGAGAAATATAGATCGACTTGAAAACCACCGTGCAAAAACTGTCTTGGCGTTGTCCCACGCTTCCAAAATGTCTACTCCCTGAGAATCGACTAAGCGTTACTCTCTAATCTTCGCCTTGCGACGTTGTTTCAAAAAACTCGCCCTAAACTCGGCGTCTTACTTGGTCCAAATTTTCCCCTCAATAAACCGCGTGCTCCCGCAAAGAAATTGAAATCAGAGATCTTGACTTTTTTGCGATTTAAAAAAAGTTCGAGACTTTACAGTGTAACTTATTTTATCAGGCCGTCCCACAAGAACCAAACACACACAATGACATCTGCTCGAACCACGTTTGGAATAACAGACATTGTGCGCATCTCTTCGGGAATTGCGCTTCTTTCTGTTCTGTTGTCCTACTTCTTCACAAACACGCTCCTATGGACCATCAAACCACCCCCAAAGTACACCGATTACCGCTACTATGTTCATCTCATCACGCCGGAAAAGACCTTCACAGTTGACGAACTGGCCTTGTACGATGGAACAGATCGCACAAAACCTGTCTATCTCGGCATAGACGGACTTGTGTACGACGTGACCGCGTCGCGTGACACGCTCTACGGGCCTGGAGGGTCGTATCACGTTCTGGCCGGATCAGACCGATCGCGTCTGTTTGTCAATGGGTGTTTCCACGAGCGCGACCAATGGACGTGGGACCTCAGGGGCCTGGACGAGGAGATAGCAAGGAAGAGGCTGTCTCGATGGGTGAGTTATTTCGACAGCCACGGGGCGTATTGGCGCGTTGGAAGAGTTTTATATGATCACGACGGACTGGGAGAGGTTCCACGTGAATGTACGAGCGGAAAAATGTATCCTTACAACAAATGAGGGGACGAACGGGATGAAAAACCCCCGATACAACCCCAGATCAGATCAGATCAGATCAGATCTCTACAATACAAAAAAGTCAGTTGCGTCGATCGACGCGAAAAAAATTGAAATTTTTCACTTTGCACGATCGACGCAAATCTCAAATTTGTCTCGCTCCGACCCCATCCATCTACAATGCAACCCGTTTGCAACCCTCTGCACGCCTCAGAAACGATAAGATAACTCAGCTTTATTCGAGCCAAACGGCTCAGCAGAACAAAACAGTCTGTTTTGTTGGAGTTCGTACAAACTAATAAATATCCTTATTTTTTCAAGCCTTAGCCTTTTGCACTCCCTCGGCAACTCCCTTGCTGAGGATGTTGTTGACCGAGGCAACGAGCGAGTTGATGGACGCTCTCGTGATGGACTCGTGGATACCAATACCCCACTGTTCTGTTCCCTCGGACGAGAGAAGAACGTAGGTGGCAGCCTTGGTTTCAGAGCCCTTTCCGACGGAATGCTCCGAGTACGAGTGCAGAGTGAGCTTGATGTCGAGCGCCTTCGAAACAGCGTCGACAAACGAGGAAATAGGACCGTTTCCGGTACCCTCGACGGTCTTTTTCTCGCCGTTGATGACCAAATCGGCCTTGATTGTAGTGACAAACTCGGATTCCTTGTGGACATGGTAGTCTGCGACAGACAAAAAGCTGTGGGAACAACTGTCGATGTTGTAGGTGGATTGCAACAGAGCGATGATCTCGTCCGACTTGAGTTCACGGCCCAAAGAGTCGGCATTGTCCTGAACAACCTTCGAGAAATTCACTTGCATGGCTCTAGGAAGGTCCAGACCGAGCGATCTTTGGATAACCCAAGCGGCACCACCCTTACCGGACTGCGAGTTGACTCTGATGACGGCCTCGTAGTTTCTGCCGATGTCCTGGGGGTCCAGAGGCAGATATGGGATCATCCATCTCTTGTCTCCCTTGGCTTCTCTCTCGGCCTGCTTGGCGAATCCCTTCTTGATTGCATCCTGGTGCGAGCCCGAGAACGCAGAAACCACCAGAGAGCCTCCGTACGGAGCACGAGGATGGATAGGAATCTTGTTACCCTTCTCAACAACGTCAATGACCGACTCCATGTCGGAAAAGTCGAGTTCGGGCGAAACTCCGTCCGTGTACATGTTCATTGCAACAGTGACAAGATCAACGTTACCGGTTCTTTCTCCGTTTCCGAAAAGACAGCCCTCAACTCTGTCTGCTCCAGCAAGAAGACCGAGCTCGGTGGCTGCTACGCCACATCCTCTGTCGTTGTGGCAGTGCAGCGAAATAATAACTTTTTCTCTCTCGGAAATGTGGCGCGAGAAATATTCAACCTGGTCAGCATAAACGTTTGGTCCAGAAACCTCGACGGTGGCTGGCAGGTTGAAAATGATAGGGTTTTCCACCGTAGGCTCCCACGCAGCCTTGACGGCCTCGCAGATCTCCAGGGCAAACTCGATCGGCGTGTCGCTGAAACACTCGGGCGAAAATTGGTACGTCCATTGGGTTGCAGCCATCTTTGGGTCGTCCTTGGTCAGAGATCTGACAAACTTGGCGGCCCAAACAGCCTTCTCAATGGCCTCCTTCTGCGACATGCCAAAAACAATGTCTCTGAACATGTCGGAGGTGGCCAAATACGTGTGAACGGTGGCCTTGTGGGCTCCCTGCAGAGCCTCGACGGTTCTTCTGATCAGATGTTCTCTCGACTGGACGAGAGCCTGGATCGAAACGTCTGGCGGAGCGTTTTCAACGGCATACCGGGTGAAATCGAAGTCGGTTTGCGACGCAGAAGGGAAAGAAACCTCGATCTCCTTGAACCCAATCTCCACAAGCTTGTGGAAATACTCCTTTTTCTGCTCAACAGACATCGGGTCCGGAAGAGACTGGTTTCCGTCTCTCAGGTCCGTCGAAAGCCATCTTGGTGCCTTCTCAATCACCTTGTTGGGCCACGTTCTGTCGGGAAGATCCACACCCTTGAACCGTGTGTACTTGACGGACGGGTCTCTGAGCATGTTGGCCCAGGCGCCCTTCGTGGACTGTTGCAGTAATACGAGCGATCTCTTAAACATGGCGGTGCTGAAACGTCAAACTACTCTGCGATCTTTGTCCCCAGATTTCCAGACGACACCCCTTATAAACGACCCGGTTTTGAAAAAAAAAATAAAAAACTTAGTCACCACTCGAAAAAAAAAAAAAAAAAAAAATTTCGTGAAAAATCGCACAGCCGTGAAATTTGGCCGTGAAAAATTTTTCAATGCGGGGCCCGAGGAGTCTGAAAAATTCCACGGCAATCTTAGGCGAACACGTTAAAAAATGACCTGCTTCTTCCCCGCAATTCTATTCTGTCTGCAATAATCTCCGTTTAACCGCACAAACATTCTGCAGTCCCACGTAGCCGCTTAAATATCCGCCAATGTCGCCATATTTCTCCTCCAACCAGCCGATCAGAGCCACCATTGCCTCATAACGGCTGCTGATCAGGTTGTTGAACCCGTCCTCCTCGAGGGTCCAGTTCTGACGACCGCGACTGGCCATGGAAACATACTCGTTCTTGAGGCTGGGATCTTTGATCTTGCGCAATGTCGACAGATACTTGTCTTTGATCCGCTTGTGGTCCGGTTGAAGTCCCGTGACCGTCAACTCGTACTCCCTGGCAACGACCCACGGCTCCACGCCCGCGAGCAACAGAATCATCATGCTCACCACGCCCGTTCGGTCCTTTCCTGCCGTGCAATGGTACAGAATCGGCACGTCTGGATTGTCCCTCAAAAACTCGAAAATCTGCAAAAACGCTTTTTTTCCGTCCCGCATCACGTCCTGATACACGTCAATGTACGTCGACCAGCACGCCAAAAGACTCGAATAGTGCATCATGCTTTCTGACGGCGACAGGTTGTCCTTGAAAACCGGACAATGGAAGTTGACGGCGCCGTCCAGCTGCAGAAATCCGTCGTCGCGACGCTCTTCCTTGGATCTCAGGTCGAAAATGGCTCCTATTTTCAGCTCTTGCAGCTGTTTTTTGCCCTGTTCCGTCACACTTTTCGGGTTGGCACACCGGAAAATCTGTCTGGGACGAACCGATTGGCCGGATCTCGTTTTCCAGCCCCCAATGTCGCGGAAATTGCTGATTCCGTCGATTTCCAGCCATCTGGAGACGTTGTTTTCGATGTTGTGCGACAGCTCGTAGAACCGTTTTTGCGTGCTGTCGGAACTCAGCCATTCGACGATGTTTTCCACAACCTCCACGCCGTAATCCACCACTTTTTTGCGCTTGTGAACGGGAAACGTCCTGCCGCGCAACGTGACGTTTTCCAGCCCCTCGTAGACGTCTAATCCGTGGTAATTGTGGTCTGCCCCGTCGATAAACCGCAAACAGGACCTTTTTCCCAGCGTTTTCTGGTAGTTGAACGCATCTTCCCGCGGAATAACAGTGTCCTCGGACCCGTACAGGTTCAAAACGTCAACCAAAGAGTCCAATTCGGCAACTTTGTCCATCTTTTCCCGGCCTAAACTCAACGTCTCTTCGACAGGAACCCAGACTCGGTCGCTGTATTTGCCGTCCACAAACCCGGCAGCAAAATGACCGCCCTTCTGCCGCCAATCAGGATGCAGAACGTCGACTTTCGCAATCAATCCCTCGCCATTGAACCGTCCTCCACAGTTCACCAGATGAGGAACCCTCGAAACACCGTTTCTTTGTTCCCGTAGACACCAGTTAAACATGGCCAAAGACCCACGAGAATGCGCCACAATCACCTCAACACGTAGCGAAATGTCCAGATGACCGCCCTGCTCAAAAAACTTGGCCACAATGTCCAGATCTTGGACATCCTGGGCCAAAACACGGCCTTTTCCCGGCTCGCTGGAAGAGTCTCCACATCCCCGAAAGTCGAATCTGGCAACATAAATCCCGGCCCGCCGACTCAGCTCGTCCGCAAGCCGTTTCTGGTAGCAGTAGTTCTTGTGGCCACCACTTCCGTGCAAAATCAGCGCAATCCGCTTGGTAAACGGCTCCAAATTGTTGACATGAGGGTCCAAAAACGCCGAGGGAGGACTAGTCAAAATACACGAAACATGTTGCGTGGTGTTCGGAATCGGAACATTTATCGTCGTCTCCTGCACAGTAACCTTCGTCTCGGTCATTTCAGTCGTTCCAGCGCTCTATCTCGTCGTCTAGAATACAAATCAACACCAAATCAACACCAACTTCTCGTGTCTTGTGTTTGAATTTTCTCCCTGTGCCAGATCGGAAATTTTGTGTCTCGATGCGGCTGGTCACGTGACCGAAGCTGGGGCCCCACGACAAATGTGTTGTTGTGGACGGAGACACCACGACGATGATATCGAGATAGACGTGAACCACGGCCCTATTGGAGAGTCTTCGGACAGAACTTCGCCTTCTCCGTTCAGACACTTTTTGTGGTCCTCCTCCGCCAATTGCTCCTTTTTTTTTGCTCCCCTTTTTTAAATCTCTACCATTTCAAATTGTTTTTCCTCTCCATGTCAGCGATGAACCGATGAACTTTACAATTACATAGTCTCAGCCAGGAACAAAGACGGGAAAATACTATACATAAATTTGCGCAAAACATCCGCTCACCTTCGCCCTACGCTCTCTTTCTCTCTCAAAAATCCTCGCTCTTCAAACACTCCTCTATATCGTTCAAACTCTCGTCAACCTCGTCGATAGGAACGTTCGAAAGACCCGACACCAGCCGTCGGTAGCTGGCGATGGTCTCGGTGTTTTCAGAGGCGTCGGCATACATGCTGACGAGCTCTTCGACAGTCTTTTTTCTCGTCATTTGCAACGCAACGAGTTTCAAAACTAGCTTCAGATTGTCGACAGTGTATTCTGAGGCCTTCAATTCAACCCCCTTTTCAACGTCTAGCTGTCTCAACTTGGACGTCTCGAACTGCTGAACAACAAGTGCCAGGTCCTTGGCTTGCGACCGTTCGATCAGCTTTTTCAAAGTGTTGGTCTTTTCCACATAATCTTCCTCGACAGTCTTGAGCTCCTGCTTGATCATTTCCAGCCCCGCATCAAAGTCGTCAACGGCCCTGTCCTTCAACACAGACTTGACTATTTCATTGATGTCTCTCTCTGTCTTTTTGATGTCTGAATCCATTTGGTTGAGAATCGTACTCAACTCTTTAATATCGCTGTCCCTCTGTTGCAATTCAGTATCAAAAGCGTTCGAGAGTTCGCCCAACTTCTCCAAAAACTGTCCTGATTTCTGGTTCACCTGCATGGCAGCCTCAGAGTAGTGTGGAACAGCCAGGTAATTCGAGCCATTGAGCATGGAAAACTGCTGGTTGAATGATGCATTGTGGTAGTTTAATGACGGAACAAACGGCCTCATGTGATTGAACGAATCAACATTGCCCCTTTGAGATCCAGAAGCAAGTGGATTGACTCCCAAATAAGACGGATTCATCCCCGAGGACTCAAAGACACTCGTGTTGTAAAAATAATCGCTCACAAACTCGTTTCTGTTATTCGGAAGATCCACCCTGGCATTGTAACCCAGCAACACCCGGATACACTTGTTAGCACCGTTGTGGCTCATAATGTGCAACGCGGTGTTTCCGTCCAGATCCTGTTGGTTGATGAAGTTGATTATTCTTTCCATTGGCTGCACGGTCTCTGCTATCTTTGTGAGCAATATCTCTGTGTAATATCTAGCGGAGGGCTGATTGTTGGTCGAGTTTGTGGAAAAACCAATGTGGTGGAGTATTGTTCTTCCACGGCTGTCAGAGTCCAAAAGAGAGTCTCTCAACAGATCAAGAAGCTTGGCAAACGATCGTCTAGTGTACGAGTTCGTGTACAGAACTGACCTCATGATAGGAACCTGTCCCTCGTTGTTCAATGCCCTGTAATTACAGCCTCTGGTGAGCAGAGCATCACACATTCGTAGATCTCCCATTGCACAGGCCCAATGGAACGTGGTGTTGCCATCCCGGTCGATCACCTGGTTCACATCAAAACCACTGTTTGGATCGGTGATGAAGTCTGGTATCTTTGTGCTGGAGCTCATTGTATCTTCTGTCGAAAGAAAGTATTCCAACAGCTTCTGTGTGTGCGATTTTTTCGATTCAAACCATTCATGGCCTTTCTGAGCCGAAACAGCATCTGGAGCGTCGACCGTTTGCGAAGGCGATGCAATTTGGTCCTTTGGATACTGGTAGTAATTCAGGTTTTGTTGATATCGTTGCTGCTGCTGTTGTTGCTGATGGCTCTGCTCGCCAAGAAGATGTCTATATCCATCAGAACCCCCATTCCTGAACGTTTGTGTCTGTTGCAAGGCATTATCGAGATCATCGTCGCTCATAAAGTCGCTTGGAGACGACGTTTCATTTTGGTTCTCCTCTTTGTGCACCATTGTCGGTCCAACTCTCATTGCAGGCGCACCCTGCTTCATATCCACAGAGACAGAGTCACTGTCGTCAAAATCGGACTCAAAATCGCTCTCGATTGTGGTCTGCGGAGGCAGTTGCGGCGCTTGTTGCGGCACCTGTTGTTGTCTAATTGTAGAATTCACTGGTTTGGGTGCTTTCAAAGTTCTTTTGCGGCCTGGTCCGCTTCCTGTGCTGCCGGACGGCGTCGGACTCGAGTCCGCTACACCGTTGCGACCCTTCAAAGCCGAAGCGGGTCCCTTTCCTGCTGCTGCAGCAGCGGCAGCCGCCGCAGCACGAGCCTTTTTCGATCCACCACTCGTCGCATGGTGATGTTTTGGAGCCGGAGGAGGAGTGCTAGCACCCGAAGACCGGTACTCGAACAACGGCTGAAGCTCTGCAGACACTCCAAACTCCGCTGCAATCTCTATGGCCCGTTCCATCGGCACCCACGTTCCCTGGTACTTTCCATAGCCTCCTTGGACCTTTTCGTGGGTCCCTTGCTGGACATCTCGTTCCAGAATCCTTGTTCTCTTGGCCTTGGGAAAGTTGGCCACCTTGAGGATATGTGTAGCATTTATCCAATCATCTTTTTTTCGTCGCATAACGGACGATTTCGGGTTTATGAACTCGTAAACGGGTACCCCCGAGTACACGGCAGAATACAAGTTGTCCACCGACATTATGGAGAGCGCCAGACACTGTATTGTACGGCGAAGTGGTAGCGAGGTTGGGGGTGTAAAGGTGTTTCAAATTCGCTGTGAGTCGGGGAAACTAAGCTTGGATTCGTATTTGCATGTAATGAAAGCGTGGGGTCCTTTACCACGGTGTTGTCAATTGGGGGACAAAAAGGGATTAAATACGTTGTCTTATGAATGTTCCCTCTTTTTACAACATTATTTCTTTCTCATGACATTTTGCTTCCCTGTTCCATTTTTGGACGGGTAACTGCTGAAACAAATATGAAGCGGCGTCGACGCGTCGCAGAAATTTGTGATTACGTAACCCAATCCCATTAGTATCCGGGTAACGTAAACACTGTCCATTTGATTACGTACTTGTGGCGGCGCCTTACATAATATCCACTGCACCGCGCGACACGCCACGGCCTGGACCAGCACGCGCATTGCTTACAGGGTGATGGTATTGTTAATTCCTAACAGGAGAGGGTTATGTATTGTACCTACCTGCGTGTGGGGCTATAAACAATAGATCAACGCGCTATCGTACATTCTCTGCGTCACTTATGCCTGCTGCACGTCCCTCAAGAGCCTCAAAGGGATGGTTTCTGCGGTATTCGCGTCCGTGTGTGTTTACGTTCAATGTATCATCACAGGCGAGAATTTTTTAGTTCTTATGTTTTATAGTTATGGGGTACGCTGAAACTTGCTTCACGTTGATCTGAAGAAATCAGTTGAAAAGTTATCAACTAGGAAGCAAGTCTACACGGGCCAAATATCATAGGAAAGCAGAGCAACACTACACGCTGTGAATACTGCAACTCGAGCAACGCCAACATTTCCAAAATTATCTGTTTTTTTTTACTCTAGAGCGGCGCTTTTTTATCGCAATATCTGAAACTCCATAACGTTTCCGATTTTATTTTGAACAAGCCATGACCTCTGTTTTGACTGACCAGGTTCCTCAGCCCGCACAACAGCGTCAGGGATCTACTAGCAGCGTGGAGCCGGCTCCAGCGTTCAAAAGACCCGTTTTTCGCTCGCTTTCCGGCGACAAGACGCTCAAAAGAATGTCCATCTCGAGCCCGACCTCTGACGTTACGAGTCTGGCTCGTCGTTCGACGCTGGCGCTACCGCCATCAAGTATGCCAGGCCAGTCGGGCGCTTCATACAAGCTAGACAACGTGCTCAGACGGTCCCATGTGCGTGTCGAGCTGGCGGGATCGGACAAACCGTTGTCGTTGGTGATCCCCACGTTGGTTCACAAGTGTTGCAACTTCATTACGGAAAATGACTGTGCCGAGGGCATTTTTAGAATCAATGGTTCGATCAAAAAGATCAAGAAGATTGAGATCCAGATGAAGGAGCAGGGCATAGACCAGTTTGAATTTTCCACCTGTCGAATTTTGGACGAGGACACCAATGACGAGACCGCTGCAAACTCCTACGATGCTGCTATGGTTCTCAAAAGATGGCTAGCAAACCTGGAAAATGGACTCATTACGCCAGAAGTTAATCGCGAGCTGAAAAAAAACGAGAGTGTGGCTGGTGAGAAAAATGTGGCTGGAGAATCAGACGAGACTGTCGAGCCGGACGTGGAACGCTGCTCAGAAGAGGAATCTGAAGCAGATGTGAGCGTGGACACTTGTGGAACGTCCGTGTCAAGCACGGACGAGACCTTGTCGGTTGTCAAAGTTAAAGAAATGGCCTTAAAAACACCAGAATCAAAACCCATCTCACCAGCCACAAAAAGAAGCACCAAGTCGTGTGAGATACTGTCAAAGCTGCCGATAGCCAACATCCATCTGTTTGTCTATCTGCTGAACTTTCTACATCAGCTTTCGCTGCCAGAAACCGTTCTGGTGACCAAAATGCCGCCATCAAACTTGTCCAAGATCTTCCAGCTAAGCTTCTTCAAGAGCGACGACATCAATTCGCTGAACCCACTCATCGGGAATGGAGCCAGTGCCAGTACAGACGATCTGATGCAGAATTACAAGGTGAACGAGGGGTTACTGAGGTTCTGGATCGAGTCGTACGCCGAGATCGCAGCCGGACTTGAAACTTGTATCGAGAGAAACGAGGCAGCCATGCAGGAGATGCTTGCGTCTCCGGTTGTCGAGGAACAGGACGAAGAAATCTTGCTCCGGCTTCCGAAAAATAGATCCAGAACTTCTGTCTCGGAAGAGAAACAATCCCGAAGAAAATCCCTTTTTGGCTACAGGACACTTTCGAACGCGCTAAGTACACGCACGCTTTCTCAAGTTCTGATGGGATCCGCAGACCAACAGGGAGGTTCGGGTGCAAGACGTACTGTTTCAGATCCATCCACATTACAAGATTCCGTGCAGGATTCCGCGCGCGAGGTGATTCAAGGTGGTGCAGATTTCGGCACCGCCACACGTGGCGCAGGTGGCGGTGCAACCACAACAGATAAGAAGTCCCGTCGCAAGTCGCTCGGCTGGTTTACACAGTCCAACTTGAGCGCACCGTCCTTGACGTCTACGACTCCGATGCGAGTCTCCAGCGAGTCGTCGCGGTCCCATGTGGCGAGCTCGTCGCGGGCGCTCAGCTACTCAGCGGACGATCTTCGGACCGGCTTGTCTTCGCAAAAGGGACCTCTCACCCAGAATGCAAACAATAGCACGCTGAGCGTGAACTCAGACGCGGTCGACCAGAGCTGTGCAGCGGGAAACTACAAGCTGGCCAGCCCCCAGTTAGCCGGGGTGCATGAGGCAGACTCTATTCCAAAAGACGAGGCTGTACTGACAGGAAAACAGCCCCCTGTTACTGACACGCCGGCCACTTTGGCAGTTGCCGCGGCTGCAGCAGCTGTGGCTGGTGCCTCGCAGACTTCGATAGCGTCGAAAAAATCCAACAGACTCTCCAAGATGTTTTCGGTCAGGTTCGGTCTGTCCAAAAAGATACACTAGTGATACCCAGGTTGTACGGTGCACGTTCACCAAGACAGCCGCTTGATAATTGGTTTTTAATGTTTTAACGTGTGAATTTGAACGTTTTTTTTGGACTTGGGGAGGGAAAGAAAAAAAAATTTTCCTGCTAGATTTCCCAAAACAGTAATTTGTTTCTGCGAATACACACTACGTACAGTACGTTATGGCAGTTGTCTGACAAGAACTGCTCGGGTTTGCCATTTACCCATCGTCCGTGCGTCGAGGAGAAGCGGAAGGGGGGAAGTTGTCGTCATAAGCGTTGTCTAGGGCTTTCCGGCGTCATCTCTGCGCAGATCATACCGGTTCAAGATCCGCATTACCGTGTTGCACGACTCTCGCCGTCCGAGGCAGCCAATCAGCCAATCAGCCAACAGTGCTCCGCTCAAAGGGCCCATCTTCGTGTTCTCCACGAAGATCTACTGCACAGCCACTCGCCTGGAGCATGGCAACTTTCCTCGGCACGAGCCGCGTAAACGATCTTGCATGGTTTCGACTCCGTCTACTTGTGGGTTCTGCGCAGTGCGTCTGTTTCTCCTGAAAAGTTTCCCTTTTAGGAAAAATTACTATAACCGACTTGCCGGTGAGTGTGCGCGACGCCAGTTGCATAATTTGAGATCTTCCGAGATCTGCGGATCGGATCTCGCTGGTGCCGCGATCTCGCTAGTTCCGAGCACATTTTGGGGGGGCAGATGCAACAAAAGTGGGCGGTATGCCTAGTGATCGTCGCCGTTTGGGTAACGTCTCCCTGATGTTTGCTCCGCGGCCGAACGTGGATAATTGTTGCAGGTGCAGCTGGCCCACATAATGAAATATTTTTTCACCGTCGAAACTTTTCAAGCTGCACTGGCTGCAAAGCTACGGCGAATCTCATAGGCCAGCCAAACCGGGGATGGATAATAGGGGTGAAATAAAGTTCGGTGTGGTTCTGCCGCCGTGCAGAGCACAGAGAAGCTTCGTTGCTGTAGAAAAAGGAGCCAAAATCCACACCACGAGATTTGTCTGTCCGGGGACTTTTTCGACCAAGAAATCGGTAAAATGGCCCCACAACCAGTCCAATTGAGCCTCTCGCAGCCCGAAATCGATCTTCTGCGCGCCTCGTGGTCCCAGAACGTGCTGGATTCCAGCATTCAGGTGGAAAAATCCGACTCCCGGGTGATCAAGCCGTCGTCTTCCATGTTCGCATCCGCGTCGCTGTGGCACAACGTGCACCAAATCATGCTGGAGAGAAATCCGGAAATGGAGAACGAAATGCCCTCTATCAAACACCAAACCGTCGCATTTGCGTCGATCGTCTACATGGCAATCCTCAATCTCGAAGACCTTTCCAAAATGGACGAATATCTCGGAAATCTTGGCCGCAGACACTGTCGTGTCTTTGGAGTCCAAAAATCATACTTCGAGGCAATGGGCTCGGCGTTGGTCGAGTCGCTCTATTCCAAGTTGTCCGACGTGCGAGTCATCAACCTCTGGTCCAGATTGTACTGTTTCCTAGCCGATTCGCTTCTCCAGGCCGGAATGGATGACCCTGTGTTCCGCGAAGGACTTCTCTACGACTCCATCAATCTCTCATACAATTTCGAACAGGAATTGATCCATCCGGAGCCCCGTGCGTTTTCTCGCAGCCGGTCTGCCACGGACGAACAACGCTCTGTTTCAGTCTCCTCTACTGTTGCATCCGACATCTTCAGCAATTACAGTATCGACAGTGCCAGCATCTCCGGCCGTTCAACACCTCCATCCCCTCTTTCAACAAAATCAACTCGCTCCAACTTCTCGTCATCACCTTCCTGCGCCTCCCCCGCCAAACAGCAACGCGACGATTACATCATCAAAGAGTCACGTGGAAAGGGTCTACGCAAGAACCTGCTCTCCATTTTTGCTGCTGGAGCCGTCCCAAGGGATACTTCTGCAATGACATTGATATAAGGACTGTGCGCACAATCGACGCGTCGCACGCGTCGATCTTTTTTACGCTTTTTTGCGTCGATAGACGCGACGTTTTTGGCTTGACTGTTTTTTTTTTTTTTCTCCACTTTTTACACCGCAAAAAAATATATCAAACGAAATATGAGATCTTTTTCGATTTATAATCCCCTTCTTCTGTTGTTTGTCGTCTCTCAAACATTAAAGTTATTGCCTCCAACAACTCCGATTCCCAAATAAGGTCACCGAAGTGTGAATTTTCTCATTTGCGGTAAGAAGGATTGTTTTGGACGCATATTTCGGTCGAAAAAGCAACGAATTCCAAACAAGACACCGGGACAAGAGAACAGGTACCAATACAGCACAAACCCAACGTAAACACTACATGTGAGTTACCTTTCAAGTTTACGTTGCAACATACACGCTTTACAATGCCTGTGGCAACCCTTCGAGAGTTACCCGACTCATACAGTGTACCCAGCGTACCGAGTGTACCCAGTGGGCCGGTCCCAAGCGAGTATGACAACTACAATTCGGAGAACACGAGCCACGAGGGCTCGACTCCCGCGCATAAAGAACAGGACATGGAAAAACAACGCACGGGGCTGGTTACCAGCCTTGCAGCAGACAGTATGGTGGTGAGCCCGCCTCAACAGAACGATTTCGAGGCCTCTGCCACCCAGCAACGACAGAAAAGCAAGTCCTCTGCCATGGCCATGTACGTGGGTCTGCTCATGGCTGTTGGTGGGTTTCTGTACGGATATGATACAGGTATCATAAACGGCTTGCTCGAGATGGAGTACGTGAAAGACACGTTTCCTACGGCCCACCGGGGCTATTTCACAGCGAATCAAATATCGTTCATAACCGCTACATTGTCCATAGGAACGTTTTTGGGCTCGTTGTTTGCTCCGCTTGTTTCCGATCGCTTTGGCAGAAGAATGAGCATTTTTGCCTCTACGACGTGTCTTTTCACCATCGGAACAGTGCTCCAGACTGCGTCTAAGACGATCGCGTTACTCTGTGTTGGACGACTCATCAGCGGATTTGGGGTTGGCATGATCTCGGCAATCATCCCGCTTTACCAGGCCGAGTCGTCGCCAAAATGGATCAGAGGATCTGTTATCTCGCTGTACCAATGGGCCATTACTTGGGGTCTTTTGGTGTCCAGTGCCATCACCCAAGCCACGCACACACTGGATGACTCGCGATGCTACCGAGTTCCGATCGGGATCCAGCTGGTCTGGGGAACGTTTCTCTCCGTTGGAATGTATCTTCTGCCCGAGTCTCCTCGGTTCTACGTGAAAAAGAACAGACTTGACGACGCAATCTACTCCTTGTCGCGGTTCAGACGTCTTCCGGTGGACGACAAAAGTCTGATTGAGGAGCTGATCGAAATTAAGGCGAGCCACGATTATGAGATGAGTTTTGGAGAAACGTCGCTTCTGGACTGTTTCCGCAGCTCGCCCAGTCGGGCCAGTCAGGTCCGCCGCATGCTGACCGGAATGATTCTGCAGGCGCTACAGCAGTGCTCCGGGATCAATTTCATCTTCTACTACGGGGTGAACTTCTTTGTGCGTGCAGGAATTCAGAACTCATATCTGATCTCGTTCGTCACCTATGCGGTGAACGTGACGTTCACAATCCCGGGAATCTTCTTTGTCGAAGTGCTGGGAAGACGACGGCTTATGATCTTTGGAGCTGCTGGAATGACCGTCTCGAACTTCATCATCGGGGCCGTTGGTGTCACCACAGATAGCGTGATCGCCAACAAGATCATGGTTGCCCTGGTGTGTCTATTTATCGCGTTTTTCGCTTCCACCTGGGGACCAGTCACGTGGGTTCTCGTTGGAGAAATGTACAGTCTTTCGGTGAGACAGAAGGCTGTTTCGATCACGGCAGCAACCAACTGGATTGTGAACTTTATCTTTGCGCTGTGCACGCCGTATTTGGTTGATACGGGCAAACACACGGCCGCCTTGGGCACCAAGATCTTCTTTCTATGGGGCTCCATGAACTTTGTCGGACTGGTTTTCTCGTATTTCTACGTGTACGAGACGAAAGGGCTGATGTTGGAGCAGGTTGACGAGCTTTTCCGAGTGTGCAAGAGCGCAAGAAAGTCGATGTATTACAAGCCCGGGTCCGTGGGCACGACAGAGACAGAAATAGAGACAGAGGCGCATTCTGGCGACGAAATATGCTCGCCAAAGAAGACCAGCGAGGCCAGCGATGCTAGTGGAGACAGCCACATCAGCCAGTCGAGGGTGATGAACAGCATTCTCAACATCCCAAACAACGTTCCTCCGTCCATCAATTCGACCGAGGACGAGGATCTGGACGAGATTATCCTGGGTCGCGCCGGAGGGGTCCCGGTTGACGGCGAAACAAGGTACAATTACAGCAACCAGGAAGATCTGATGAACTTTATCTACGGTCTGGGAATCAGTCCTGTCACGGACGCCCCGACCGACCGCAACGACAGAACGGAGGCGTCTGTTTTGCCTCATGTCGACCATTCGCGCGAAGACACATCCCAACAGGATGTGTCACACAGTTCGGACGGTCTCAGCCACGACTCAGCCACACGGCCCCTTTCGTAATGCTTTTCTTCCCATGACCGGGCCCTGTCCCCTGCACATCTCTGCACCGGGTCTTCTCACAGCTCTCAATACAGTACGATTTACAGCGAACACTATTGCACCAGACAGATTCACCTCACGTAAAAGCTTTCCTTGTAAAAACTTTTTGGCTTTGTTTCAAACTGTCATTTTTCGGGCACCAAAATTGATGTATAAAAAAAAAAAACCCTTTCTGGGAGATAATTTTTTGGGAAACGTTTCTTGTCTTGTTGCCCTTTAGTTTGAAACGTTACAATTAGGACGATTTTGGCCTGTTTCGAGTGTCAGGAATCGAGTTTCTGATTATCAGACAACGGGTGTTACGAAGCGTGCAAAACTGGCGACTTTCGAAAGGTAGTTTGTTTCCGCCACCACATATACCCACCACGCCATGGCAGAGGAGGACCCAATGAAAACGTCGCAGGTGACCGAACCGCAGTCGGACGGCAATGAAAACGGTGTTGCAAACGGTTCTGTTGGTAACACAAAGAGTCTCGTTTCGACGATGGTGCAACAACAGCAAAAATTGCAGGATTCCCCCATAGATCTGCACGGACTGAACCCTGTTCCGGCCTACAGCAGCGCCAGCTTTGTGTCTACGGTGACCAGTTTGTTTCGCACAACGGTTTCACCGAAAAACGGCAACTCAGACGAGTCAAAAGAAGGTTCTAGACCGTTCAACAGCGCCGTGGCGTTCTATTTTTACCACTCGATCCTCGTGTTTCTGTATCTGATCCTGTCGACAGTCAGACTCTATGAGTACTCGGTCAACAAGATCAAGCTCCGTTTTCTGAATCTTGCATACAACCCGTCCAGAACCCCGATCTTGATCAACAGCGACGTCAACAAGCTGCCCAAGATTCCGTACCGCTTCTCGGCAATCCTCAACTACAAGCCAGAACAGGAGGAAAACGGCGGTTTCGAAGGGCTTTGCAACGACGCATCTGAGGTGGCAGCGTGGTGTCTTTCCTCCGGAATCCCAAACCTGTCCATTTACGAGTATCACGGGGTTTTGAAAAAACATATTCCCGAACTGCGTCGCGCATTGTACCGCAAGCTCGTGGCATATTTCGGAACCAATAACGTCCCTACGTTTGCTATCAAGATTCCACACCTCAACTTGAGCTATGCGGGCAGTTACGACGGAGAATACGACGGAAACGACGTTGAAAAGTACGACATCGAGGTGACTCTTTTGAGCGTCGTTGACGGACGTTCCACGATTGTCGAGCTCACAAAGGTGATAGCACAACTGTACAAGAGTCATGAGCTGACAGACAAAGACATCAACATCAAGTTCATCGATCAGGAGCTGCAACAGCTGGTCGGAAACGAGCCAGACCTCATTGTGCTGTTCCAGCCTTACCTCAACTTGCAAGGTTACCCACCATGGCAGACGAGACTGAGTGAGATGTACTGGGAGCCTGACAACGAGGAGGTGAGCTATGCTGTTTTTTTGAGAGCTTTGCAAAAGTATTCGACTTGTAAGGTGAACGTGGGTCGCTGATCGTTTGGTCGTCTGGTCGACTGGTCGACTGAAACAGGGTTAGCCAAGACAGCTAATAGGCTGTCTTGCACCCTTAACCAAAAAGGGACGAACCGTTGAGAACGGCCGTCACAACAGAGCAAAGTGAAGTTGTGTCTTCGCTATTTCGTCAGGAGAATTGCACGAATCATCATTTCATTAATTTAGCTACAAAGATTACCACGCACACAAAACGCGGGATAAGGGACCGATTTTCTCCATCTTGCTTCCTATTTTGCCCTTATCGCTAGCCATATCCATTGCATATTATCAGAGTTAATAATAAGATCACTGAGAACTATTAAACTATCAAGCCGGGTAACTTTCTAAAAGCCGAGACATCTTTGCACCGGCATTTCGTTGCTTTATCTACTGCGTGAGATTTTTGTATCGTTTGCAACTTTTGATACAGATTTGTCTTTTGTTGTAGTTGTGCTGGGAACAATATCGGTATATAATAGTTGCTGTTCAAAGCATACACAGTCACAGAACACTTAATTAAAGGTAAGTTTCACAAAGTGCGGTGATTTTGTCACGTCTTTTCCTCGTTTCTATCGTTTCTGTTTAGCCATCCATGGGCCTTATTGATGCGAATTCCCACTGTGTTTCTGCCACACCGGTAGTCCCGCTCAGGTGATTCCTTTGATTATGATCTCTAGTAACGTCTTGTGAGGCTGTTTCTCTACTCATAAGCGTATCTACGCGCTTGTCTCAGTCATGGCGCTCAATTGGTGCCCTCATCGTTTCTCACCGCTCCCACACGTATCTGTTCAATTTGATTCGTTGTCACTTTTCCCAGCTGGCGAGCGCGCGGTGGCGTAGCGGCCAGAATTTTTGCCCGCGCGCGCAGGCGTTCCCGGGCGTTTTACCTGGTCTCTGCGGTGGCGCGCGCGCCCTCGCGGAGGTTGGCGGGCACATGCGGAACGCTTTCGCGCGCCTCAATCGCCCCTGCTACCCGGTAGGTTTTCTTTTTTTTGGCAATTTTTTCTCAACTTGGTGTGCAACAGGAGCGAATTATGAACAGCGAACAGTTAGTTGTGTACAAGATAAGTGGATCGTGTCAAGAGTCTGGCAACTGCTGAAAAAGTGCGCACTACGACGATCAAGCACCGATACAATTGCAATTGAACGTATGTGGGATGAGTAACGTCAAGAGGCCGGCGATATGAAACGTGGAACGCGACGGAATTATATTAATCAAAACAAACAGGACAAGTACTAACGAATACTTTAGATGGGTTTGTCTATTTCCAAGCTGCTGCAAGGCCTTTTCGGTCGCAAAGAAATGAGAATCTTGATGGTTGGTTTGGATGCCGCTGGTAAGACCACCATTCTCTACAAGCTTAAGTTGGGTGAAATTGTTACCACCATCCCAACCATCGGTTTCAACGTTGAGACCGTTGAGTACAAGAACATTTCGTTCACCGTCTGGGATGTTGGTGGACAAGACAAGATCAGACCTCTGTGGAGACACTACTTCCAAAACACCCAAGGTATCATCTTCGTTGTCGACTCCAACGACAGAGACCGTATCTCCGAGGCTAGAGAGGAATTGCAAAGAATGTTGAATGAGGACGAACTCAGAGAAGCGCTGTTACTTGTTTTCGCTAACAAGCAAGATCTGCCAAACGCCATGAATGCTGCTGAGATCACCGAGAAGCTAGGCTTACAATCGATCAGACCAAGACCATGGTTCATCCAGGCTACATGTGCTACCTCTGGTGACGGTTTGTACGAAGGTTTAGAGTGGCTGTCAACCAACTTGAAGAACGGTAACTAAAGTTGTTTGAAATGAATTAACGAAAAATTTAGAAAGAGGCTCCACCAAAATCATCTTGCAAGTCCTGTTGATCCAATTGACCCAACTGACTCTCTACGAATAGTGTGTCATTCCAACTTGAATCTTTCCTCCCTCTAAATTGTGTATTCTTTCTACTAATTTCACCTTTTCAGCTCACTACTTTTTTTTTATATTTAATACATTTTGTTTATCACTAATCTGTGACGTAAGTCCCTTGTGGAACGTTTCCGAAGGGGGGGGCAAGGTCTTGGGATAATTTGGCAGTTGCAAGCACGATCTTTTCTATCTCATTTGGATTATGTAATATGTGTGTCATATGGCTGGAAATTTCGCAGTCACAGTCACAGCAACTTTTCCCCATTTGGAAACACCCTTTTTAATGTCTCTGCCACTCGCGAAAGGCGTGCCAATTAGTTGTTCGCGAGAAAATCGCGAACTCCCCGCCGGAGCGCACGGGAGAAATTTTCCTGTCGCCCCTGTGAACTTCGCGGGCCCCCGTGGAACCGCGCGGTGGTGAATTTTTCAGTACAATTTGAAAATTTTTACCTGGTTGTAGGTGAATTTTGACAAAAGATTAAAACTGAATACAAGAACGTTGTGATTGTACAAAGGCCGTATACCTTATATCATCAAGTAATAATATCAACAAAATGGTATGTGAACAAACACATGGAGCAGTGAACACACACACAGCATGACGAACACAGCAGAGCACAACGCTGAAAATACAACGTTTCCATGTTGGACGATTTTTCAATACGTTTGTTGCGTGTGCACTCCCCTCCACCCTCCTACAAGTGAACTCTACTAACATCCCATTTTACAGGCTGGTGTCAAGGCTTACGAACTCAGAACCAAATCCAAGGAGCAACTGCAAGAGCAGTTGGTTGAGCTGAAGAAGGAGTTGGCTCAACTCAAGGTCCAGAAGTTGACCAGACCTTCCCTTCCAAAGATCCACACTGTTAGAAAGAACATTGCCAAGGTCCTCACCGTCATCAACCTGCAACAAAGAGCTTCCGTTAGAGAGTTCTACAGCGGTAAGAAGTACATTCCAAAAGACCTCAGACAAAAGAAGACCAGAGCTTTGAGAAGAGCTCTCACCAAGTTCGAGAAGAGCCAAAAGACCGAGAAGGCTAAGAAGCAGGCCATTGCTTTCCCAGCCAAGAAGTTTGCCATCAAGGCTTAAACGTTTTGATGATTTTCTCGATAAGTTGTCGTTGTTCCGGTGAAGTTTTGCTTGGTTAGTTAATGATGTGTCTGTGTTGCACGACTCAGAGAATGCTTCATAGCTTGCTCAAATAATGTGTGTACACATAAATTTGCATTTATGCTTTCCTATAGTGAGTGAGAGGCAGGATCGATCTGCGGAGAAAGGAGAAAAGGAGACACAGACATGTACGCGAGGCCGGTAGCAATGCTGCTGTCTCTGTGTACTGCGCTTCTTCCGTACCCCTATTGATCCGTGTAGCGTTGTAAAACAACTGTAGTCTACTGCAAGAGACTAGTACTCTTCTTAAGAGTATTTTCAGTCGCGTGATATAGTGTCACGTGATGTCGATCTCGAGCTACCTATCCTGCGGTTGATTTCATGTGCTACAGAGAGACCGTAGTTCATAGGGTTGGGCATTCAAAGAGAGATTCCTTGTTCTACTCGAGTCATGACACTGTGCCACACTGCTTCACCCTTGTGGCCACCTGTGGAACTATCAGCACACATAGTGAGATATCGCTGATCCACCGCTCATGACGATTGACCTTGTGCAGTTCTCCTGGACTACTGTCAGTCTTTGGTTTGTATCTCAGGGTAGAAAGAGTTTCTTGACGACTGCTTGCTCACCTTGTTCCCTTGGTTTTCAGATCTGATAGGTCCTGAAGGCCGTTGTAAAGGTCTCCGCATTAACATCCTTGCACCACCAAAAAAAAACTTGGTGGCAAAACAAGCCAATCTTGAGCTATCGATCTACCCAAATAACTCTCCCTTCTTCCATATTTTGTCTTGAAAAACTCATTCTGTGATTCAACTGCATCATATCTGACCATTGGAGACTTGATCGATCCTATGAGTGATCCTGAAGAAGTAAGTTACCCGCAAACACATGTGCTAAGGTTTATACTAATGCCAATTGCAGATCAGAGCCAGAAGACTGGCAAGGCTGGCGGCTCTTTCTTCGCAATCGAAGCCGGCGGCTGCCCAAACAGTGAACCCTGAAGTTTCAAAGCAACCCCAAAAACCGGTTTCTATTCCACGCCAATCGGCAGAACTTGTCAAACCTGAACAGCCCGCACAATCAGCACAATCAGCATCACCCACTGCACGTGAATCTATAGAGGAGTGGACCTCCAGCCAGTTAGAATACATTCTGGAAGCTGCTTTGACTCAGGAAAGGGCAAAAGCAAAAAATTATACATTTCTGGAGTCATTGAGTCAGGAAGAGCAGACTTTGACATATGATCTTGTCGATGGGGTTTTTCTGGAAATCCTCACAGAACAGGGGATTAACACAGATGTTTACAAGACTCCATTGGAATATCTCTCGAGCACTTGGTCCAAGGCAAGAAACGTCAAGAGACTGGTCAAGAACGACGATCCTTTGAAGAATGAAAAAAATAGATTGATGGACGAAGTGCTGAGGTTGAGCAGCAGTTACGCCTCAATTTTGTTCCAAGTTCCCGATATGTTTTGCAACGAGGTTGCAATTGATCAGGCAGTGCATCAATTGTGGTCTTCGGTCAACAAGTTTGACGCTTTTCTGGTGGACATTCTCACAAGAACCATTGAAAATGACTCTGTTGTCGAGTTTCTCAACATTTTCTTGCCAAAACTTTCTCGGCAACTTCTGGGACTGAATTATACCACAAACACTGATTATGCAAAGATTTTGACTGTCTTCGAGATTTTTGTGTCGAACAAAGTCATTGCTTCCCAATTCCATCTGGTTGAAAACTTCCACCCGCCAAATTTGAAAGCACCCGAGTTTGAAACAAAAAGTTTGCTAGGGCCACTCTTGAGGATTTCGCCGTTGCTTGCTGAAGTTGCCGTCTTCAACTATCCAGATGGCCTTTCAAAGCAGAAGATTCGCTCAATTCATGAATCGTTGCACACAGAACATTCGGTTTTGATTAGCAGGTTGTTCGGTATCTGTGACAGGCTTGTCAGATCGAGTGCTACTTGCCGTACCGCTTTCTTGAAGTGGCTCGCAGATCTTGTGAATAAGAATCATTTGAGAAGAGGTGAGCATGCAAACCCGAAAAAAATTGCTTCTGACTCAATCATGTTCAACCTCACAATGATCCTGGTGAAGTTCTCCCAGCCATTTTTGGTTGATGGTTTCAAAATTGACAAGATCGCCATGGATTACCTCAATCATAAAGAGAAACTGCTTGACCTGAAGGAGGAAACAAAGATCAACTCGACCATACAGGAGTGCGACGAATACTACTCCGTCGAAAGCGGCCGGCTTACTGACGAGCCACTGAACTTCATCTCCGAGTGCTTTTATCTGATGCTGAGCTATCTCCACTATGGTCTCGGCGGTCTCATCATTAGCTCGGACAGACTCACCAGCTACATCAAGCACTTGACACAAGAACTCGCCAAGTTTGAACAAATGATACAGAAAACACCCAACGGAGCTAATAACCCTGTCATCAAAATGCTGATGAGCTCAAAAGTGGAGCCTCTCAAGAAGGAACTGCAGAAGCTGAAGTCCATGAAGCTCTCCATAGAAATGTGCTCTTACAACCGGGAATTGCAGCTTGAGGTTTTCGAAATAATCGTTGGTTCCATCAGATTTTTTGTCAGGCTAATCGAGCCTACACACACATATCCAAATTGCAAGCTTACGATTCCGTTTCATAATTTGGATGATGACGTTGACAAACTAGATGACATTGAGTATCTGAGAACCATCTCTCCAGTTCCGTTCAAATACTATCCGGAAATTTTCATTGAAGGAATCGTCAACTACTGCCATTACATTTCCAAGTTCAACAACAACCCGATGTTCCAGAACGACAAGAATTTGAATCAATTTGTTGAATTTGCAATCATTATCCTGAGATGTCCGGAGTTGGTCAGCAATCCGCATCTGAAAGCAAGATTGACCGAGGTGTTGTTCTTTGGCTCTCTTCCTATGAACAATAACAGAGACGGTTACATGATCGAGATTTTCAACAATAACGATTTGGTGAGGGAAAATTTGATCATTTCGTTCTTGGACTTTTACGTTATGGTGGAGAAGACTGGTTCTTCTTCCCAGTTCTACGACAAGTTCAACGCCAGATGTCACATTTCTGTGATTTTGGAGCAGCTATGGAAGTTTGATTTCTTCAGAAGTGATCTGAAAAGAATTTCCAAAAACCTCAAATTCTTTGTGAGACTTATTGCCAGGATGTTGAACGATACAACGTACCTGCTTGATGAGTCTCTGAACCATCTGCAAACGATTGGATCGTGTCAAAGAGAGCTTGCCAGCAGACAGAAGGGAAATCCTGCGTCGACGGAGGAATCTGACGAAGATTTGACCAAGAAATTACAGGAAAGCGAGAGAAACGCAAAGTCGTTTGTTCAACTTTCCAACAAGACTATCCAGTTGTTTGATCTGTTTACTAAGGAGATTCCGCGTTCGTTCATCATTGTTGAGATCGTGGACCGTCTTGCTGGTATGTTGAACTACAATTTGGTGGCGTTGGTTGGTCCCAAATGCAATGAGCTGCGTGTTCAGAACCCGGAGAATTACCAATTCAATCCTTCGGAGCTCCTTTATCACATCTGCTCGATTTTCATCAACCTTTCGGATCAGCCTGAGATTGTGGAAGCTGTTGCCAAGGACTCGAGATCGTTCAATCCTGCATGTTTCAAGAGGGCTATTCAGATCCTGTTCAAGGTGGGCAAGATTGACACGGAGTTTAGTGGGAAACTGGAGTCGTTTGTCTCCAAGGCTGAGAAGTGCAAGTTGGAAGAGGAGGAAGAGGAGCTGGAACTTGGTGAGATTCCTGACGAGTTCCTGGACCCTCTAATGTTCACATTGATGAAGGATCCTGTGAAGCTTCCACACTCCAAGATCTCAATGGACCGATCTGTTCTGAAGGCGCATTTGATGAACGATCCCACTGATCCTTTCAACCGAAGTCCGCTTAAGCTGGAGGATGTTGAGGATGATGTGGAGTTGCGGGAGCGCATTGCTGCGTTTATCCAGGAACGTCGGCGTGTGGAAGCGGATGGAGACCAGGTGATGGAGTAGGCAATAAAATAATGGTGCACATTAGTATATCTCGTATATTGTAGGGGTTTTTTTTAATCGAAGTTGCGATTATTTTTTTTTCCAGTCTCGGTTCCCGATTTCCGTATCTTTGCGCTTATCTCAGCATGATTTCGATAAATTACCGTCCTGGTCTGTAGGCTACAACCGAAAAAAGGGTACAATTTGTTCCATTTTTGGAGAAGGGGGGGTTCGGGGTACCGGGAATGATCCACGGATGACAGAGAGAAAAGGGAGGCGACTAAGTTTGGTGTTGATGGAGGAGGGGAATCTCCGGGCAGTAGACTATGGGGGCATCGGAGAAGAGATGGGGAATACGGGGAAGAACGGGCAAGTACGGGGCCAAACTTAAGACAGACGATCGAATTGGGACGTTTTAGTCAGTTGTGATGATCGGATGACGTATATTCTCTAGTTGGATGTATTGCCCAATCAAACTTTAAAAGTTGTTTGTTGTGTCCCCGCAGAACATGTCAAGAAAAAGTTGGCTGGTGATTTACGGAGACGAATTTTTGTGGTTTTGAGAAAAAAAAACCAGGGGGGTAAAAAAAACATTTATTTTTTATAAGTGAGTGGCACGCCTTGCGGTTGAGTGTCTGCTAAATCCATATTTATTCTTGGCTTTAGCATTGCAAAGCTTGCGGGATACGCAGCAAACACGGTGGAAAGCCAGACGCGCTGGAAGTGCAAGGAACGCGGAATTGTGACGGAGAGCGTTGATAGAAGGCAAAAGGGGAGATCAAACAAAGGAAGGCGAGATCGCAGTGGCAAAAGAGACTACTTGAGACAGAAAAGAGAGGATTTCCCGGGACATGGAAACCGAAAGCGTTGACTTTGCAACTGTTATGCCTGGCGGCGCAAGTTTTGTGCCTGTTGTTCTCAAGAGCACAAATCCCCAGGGGATAATAAAGGAGCTTTCCAAAGCGTATCACATTCCCGAGATTCTGATTCGGTCTTTGTTCAATTTGAATGGGCGAAACAACCAGTCGAGCTCAAATGACCGCAAATTCATTCTCAATCTGGAAGCAGAAATCATCGAGTTCATTGTCAAGCCGAACGTGGACTCGTGGAAGATGACGCCGCTCAACTCGTACTACCGGCTTCTGACGCACAAGCTCGCCGAGTACTACAATCTGGGTCACATACTGTCCAATGACGGGTATTCGATGGTTCTGTTCAAGATCAACACATCGCTGGTCAACGCAGACGACGAAACCAAAAAGTCTGCGGCCTTTGACGACGAAGGTAACATCAAACCGTTGGACTTCAGAGACCTCAAATTCGATCCGATGGAAAAGCTCAGCCGCATAAGGATATCCGAGTTGTACGAGTTCTACAAGGCCCAATTCAACTACAATCACGAGACGGACGTCGAGCAAGGTCTGTCTAGAGACTTTGACAAGCTCAGGGTGAGCAAAAACGTTAAAATCATGAAACGCGCGGCAGATGCGCATGAGAAGGACAAAAACACTCGTTCTACCGCGGTGGCAGGTGACTCAGGGTCATCGATCGAAGAAGACAAGCTGACCAGAGAAGAGAGGTACAGGACAGCAAAGGAGAGGATTGAACAGGATGACGAAGAAGATGAAGGCGGCGACGACGGCAACGACGATGACAACGCCGACTCCCATCCCCACTATACACACCATCCGTATCTGCAGCGCCCGATGCAAGATTATGGATACTACCAACCTTACTATCCTATGGGCTACCCTTATCCTCCAATGACTCCGATTCCTATTTCGCAGGGGAATATTGCGCCTGTCTCTCCGCAAGCAAAGATGGCATCAACTACAGCAGGCGCAAGCTCGCCCTCGCAACCGCCAATGGCTGCAGTCACGCCGCCAAACTCATACCAGTATTACTATGCTGTTGCGTCTGGTGACCAAAAAGGCTCTGACAATCAGCACCAAAACCCGTCCTCGGTATCCTCGGTGGTGTCGTCTTCAGGACAGCCCCACTCGGAAAAAACAGTCAACTCATCGCCGTCGATGGCTCCCACACCGATATCAGCATCCGCATCAGCATCGACAGCACCCCCAATGCATATGATTCCTCCTTATCCGTACTACTACGGTCCATATTTGAACCAGCCGCCTCCCCATCCAGGTCTGTATTACCCGACTCCGGGAATGTCGCCTGTGGGGTCATCGCATGTCGGGTCTGCCGGGGGGTATCCGAGAAGATACAGTGCCGGGCGGACCAAACACAGCAACGGCAACGGAAACAACAATGGAAACGCCAACGGAAACGGATACTATCGTCAAGGACAGACCCAGAACGGGAGAAAGTACAACGGAAATGGCCCCAACTACAAGAGATGGAATACTGGTGGTTCTGGCAACAGTGTGAATGCCGAAGAAGCGTGAACCAGGTGTCTAATCTTTGCGAGCGGGGGTGTTTCCCTAAGTAGTGTTTTCCTATTCAAAAAAAAAAGTCATCATATCAATGAGTGTATAAAAGTTTCAACATTTCATTCAAAGCTATTTAGTTACAACTTTGCATCCTTGACTGTCAATTTCGATGCTCTGTCCAGTGCAATATCGCACATTGCGTTGAAAGCCTCTTCTATCTCGAGTGACAGGTCGTTTCTGTTGATTCTTGTTCTCATATCTGCCATAATCTCGTCTCGCGATCTCCCGTTCACAAACACCACGAACCGGAGTCCCGGGAACGTCTGCTCGTACAGGTCGTTCAGCGCGATGAGCTGTTTTGCGAGTTCAGGGTTGTCGTTGAGTTTCGCCTGTTCGGACGCCGAGTGCGACGACAATTTGGCGAGATCCGGGTTCTTTGGTGGTCCGAGTCTTGGGTGTGCAGAGACGATTTTGTCGATTGTGGTCTTGAGGGCAGTGTCAGTGGGGTTTTGCAGGTATTTTTGGCGAAGCTCCATTAAAAGACTGCGGGACTCCTCAATGAGGTCTTTGTAGGAGCTGTGTGGATGCGAGAAGACGTGAGGAACGAGGTAGTTGGCCAGGGTCTGACATGGCTCGAATAGGTGATCTAGAACGGTGATCTTCGAAGAAGTGGGCATCAGATGAAGCTGAGCGGGCTGCGGAAGACAGAACGGCATGTCTGGAGGACGTTTTGGGTTGCAGATATCAGTTCCGTTCGACAAGCAGCACAGATGACGGCCCATATATGTCTTGGTTTGCTTGACGGTCTGGTTTTCGGAAATCTCCGTGATCTGTCAATCTTAGATACGGGCCATCAAAAATCTGCCATTTCTGAGCACGGCACGTATATTCCGCAACGCGCGTCCTCAAAAAGGTATTTTGTATTGATCCGCTACATCGCAATCTATCGGGGGCAAAAGACGTCAACAAAACGCCCGCAAAATGTCTGATTTGGCCGACGATCTCGTTCCAGAAGAAGTTCCAGGCTACAAGGTGTCTGAGAAGAAGACAATTGCCGAGTATGCGCAATTGGACGCCAACGACGAGTCGCTGAACAAATGGAAGAAATCACTGGGACTCAACACGGGAAACCCGCTTCCCGTCAAGCCGGGCGACAAGCGCACGGTGGTGATCCTGTCGATGACACTGAACATCCGCGGGGAGCCGCCAGTGGTGGTTGATCTCGAGGACGTGGACACGGCAGAGAAATTGAAGGACAGAAAGATCTCGTTCAAGGTGAAGGAAAAGGCCATCTACCATCTGGTGGTCAAGTTCAAGGTCCAGGGAGACATCATCACGGGACTGAGATACCTTCAGGCAGTGAAGAAGACAGGAATCACGGTAGACAAGATGGACGAGCCTTTGGGCTCGTTTGCACCAAACACCGAGGACAAGCCGTACTACGAGAAGGTGTTTGACGAGATTGAGGCTCCGAGCGGAATGCTGGCAAGAGGATCGTACAGCGCAGTTTCCAAGTTCGTCGACGACGACAAAACGGTCCACCTGGTGTTCCCGTGGAGCATGCAGATCACTAAGTAATGTGTAGTGTCAGAAAATGAACATTTGCTGATGTTACAAACAACATGAGATACGTGGTAAAATAGGGAACGAAAAACTCTGGTCAACAGTGTAGAGCAAAGATGAGGTCATAAGAAAAGGGGTGGGGGGATCCGACCGGATCATGGGAACAGAAAAAATCAAACGGTTTGTGGTTCTGCAGCAGTGAAAAATTTATTAGCGAAAAATTCAGTAGTGAAATTTTATCACCACGCCCAATTTGATTCCCTTGTAGATCACAGGAAGTAGTCCGGCGTCTTTCTCGTCACGGTGGGCTCGCCCGGTCTCACGGACGGGTCGTACTGCAAAAACTCGCGGTTGTGGTTCTCGTCAACCTCCATGATCGCAGCCTGGTTGCCGCATCTATAACAGTAATTAGGAGCCGAGAAAATGGTCACCACCAGGTCCTGGTGCGACCAGCTGTAGCCCTCCATCACCAGCTGGTGCGCCCGGGCAATCAGCGACAGCCCGTTTGTGTGGTTGAACTGTTCGGAGATGTCCTGTCCAAAGGTAAACCCGGCACCTCTTGGCGAGATTCCCCATCCCCCGCGGTCGTCAGGGTCCGACCACAGCAGGTCGCACATTGGACCCTCGTGCGGAACTTCCTGGACTCTGTTGAGCTCTCTGACCTGGTCGATGGACTCAATCATCGGCGACAATCCTCCGTGAAGACAGAAAATCGAGTTGTCCACCAGCGCAGTGATCGGGAAGTAGTCAAACAAGTCGGTGAAAATCTTCCAAACGTTGGCAGATCCGTATTTTCTAAAACATTCGTCGTAAAATCCATAAACTTGGGTAATCTGTCTCGACTCGTGGTTACCTCTCAGAATGGTGATTCTCTTGGGATATCTCACCTTCATTGCCACCAAATAACTCACAGTCTCCACAGAATAGTATCCACGGTCAACGTAGTCCCCCATGAACAGGTAATTGGTGTCTGGGCAGGGCCCGCCTATCTTGAACAGCTCCATAAGGTCGTGAAATTGCCCGTGAATGTCTCCGCAAATCGTCACCGGAACCTGAACAGGCTGGACATTTTGCTCGTTCTTCAGCACCTCAATGGCCATCGAACACAGCTGTTTCACAGACTCCTCGCTCAATGGCTTGCATTCACTCAGCTGTTCTATCCACCCGTCCAGAGTGTTGATCTGTGTTTCTGGCGAAACCGTCCCAGCCCCGGTCTGGACGATCGACCCCGCCGTTTGGTCTGCTCTGTCTGATGAAGACGGAATCTGCTGCGATTGCTCCACCGCGTCCTCCATTTGAATATCCGAGTCCAGGTCCATTGTGTATGTGTATATGGTGGATTAAAACCACGTAGCTATTTGATGTGAATTGGTGTTTCGCCCGTTGTTTAGCGACAGCAACAGTTTTCCCTGCTTTTTCTCGTTCTTTTCTAACCTCCAAACAGCTTAGAACACTATTTTAATCTTGTTTGTAACACATACAAAACACCTGGCTGGCTCTTTACTCATACAATCTTGTTGGTGTCTTGCGTCCAGAAATTCCGTTGCTCTGTGCTGCGCACGACCTTTAGGGATCCAGGGCGTTTAAAAAAAAATTCGCGACGTCTCACAGAGGGAAAAAAAAGGGCCGTATATGAAGGATATTTTTGCTAAGAAAAGGGATAAATTCAGAACAACAAGGCCGCCAAAATGCAACCAGAGACATTGTCGTCGCCCGGTTCGGCAGAGACCGTTGGAGTCAGAATGCCAGAAATGGCCCACTCGCCCACCCACAAGCCCCCTTTGAACCTCGACCCGGCGCAAACGCTACCATCGCTCCGCTCCAAAGTGATGCGCAGGCAGTCGTCCCGTCTGTTCCCGACGTCCCATTGGCTCATCGACATGATGGAGGAGCGGCTGGTCAGATGGCATCCGACACACAGTCAAAACAACGTTTCGCAGGCACTCGACGGAACACATCCTTACCAGACGGCGCCGCCGCCGCCGCCAGAGGAGTTTGCAGGTATCGAGGAAGAAAACGACGAAAACAACTACATGACTCGTGTTCCGCCATGTGTGGCTGTGGCGGACACAAAAAAGGATCTGGTTTTGGGCAAATCCACCCTGCGATTAATCCGCAACGTGAACTCCTCGTTTGATCTCGAAGAGTTTCGGCAGAACTACCATTACTCGGACTCTTTTAGGTATCTTGGTCCCCCTCAAGATCGCGATTCTGGGGGCAATAGAGCAGACTCGGACGGACTCCCGGCGAGTCCGTTCGATGTCGACAAGGATCTCGACGCCTTCACCAAGGGAAACCAGCAGCAAGCATACGGCCGCGGGGCTCCAACCTACCACCAGTACGACGAGGCCGATGACCAACTGGCGTGGTACGACCTCTCGTGGCTGGTAGGGTGCTATTGAGGCTGGGAAACAAAAAAACATTTAGCATTTTTAGGGAGAAAAAATTTGATGAAAGAATGTTAGAGCAATGGGACTGTGCGCACATACCCAGGAGAGTTGAATTCGAATAAAAACCCAACCAATCCCAGATAAGTAGCCAGTAAACCACCTTTCCAATCCTAAAGCTATATTATCGGACATACAAAGAGGGCACGTGAAGGAGCAGAGAATTCGGAGCAAAGCTCTTCATCCTTGCTGCACCACCACAACGCACCACTTTCTAGAACAAAACCAACTAAATCACCCAGTAGTCCCTCGACATCTTCAAGCTGAAACACAATTGCTCTGAAAACCCAAGGCGTTCCTCGTCTCCTTCTAATTGGAACATGCTATGCTAGTTGCTAGTCGGTCACACTCTGCCGAAATAGCTTATTTGGATCTAGCTCTAACCTTCCGCCGCTTTCTCTTCAATCTCCTGACTCTCTTCTTTCTCCACTTAGCTCTCATGTTAACTGGTGATTAACTAAGGTAATATGGCTACTAAACAGATCAAACGGAAAGAGAAAGAAGTACATTGAAATTATTTCACGTACAAATACCCATTCGGAAGCAATGTCTCGACGAAAATTCACTGGAAGAGCTTGCGGCCGGGTAACTGGAGTTTTTCTTAACCCTGTATAAAGTCATGTGATGCAAGGTCTCGAAAAAAAAAATTATGACGTTTAGGACGTGCATGCACACGGCTGCATGGTCACGTGATATAGTAAAAAGAAGCCGTTTCGTCTAACTACCCCAGATTTATACAGATACGCTTGTCCCAATTACCCCGTTCTTTGTCTATAGATGACACATAATCCGTCCCGGACAATCTCATTGCATTGTCCGTCAATCAGACAGTCCAATGAGACGCTATTTTTTCTCCAATCTCTTCTTCTCCTGTTTCAATGCCGTCCCAATTGCCTCCTCGTACTCCTGTATCCCAAAAGCCTCGCAGAGTTTCTCCACCAAGTCCTCGCTCAGTAGCAATTTCTCCTCCTCATTCTCGTCTGCGTGTGTTTTTATGTTTTCTCTGGCCTGTGGGTCTTCGGTGCTCAAGTAAAGGTCCCCAACCTCGGGCATTCCAATCATTTCCAGATGGTGTACATCGCTCCCGTCCGTCTCCAGCAAAACGCGCAAGTAATTTGCACCCTTGAGAGCCGTGAAATGGCAATATGCACGATATGCCAGATAGAATCCCGGCACGTTTGGCACGACCGGAATCAGTGCGAACGGAATTGTCAACGGAAGCAGACAAACAGACACAATCATGGACTTTTTATGGTGCTCAAGTCCACGCTGTATTTCTGACTTGAGTTCTGAGACGATCTGGCTGCTTGAGAGAAGTGTGGAGGGGTAATAGAGGGGAATTGGCTCAAGATGGTGTGGCTTGAGATTCAATTGGCTGATTTTTTGTGGATGGACAAGGAGCTCCTCCGATGGATTATCTCTGGACTTGTTTTCAAAGTCTTTAGACGTCTTTTCCGCAACCTCTGAGGTGCTGGAAGTCTCATTGAGACCCTTTTTCAGCTCCTTTTCTGCATCTCCCAACGCGTCCAACGGCTCATTTTGCTTCAAGTACCGCGAGATCTTGTTTTGCGACGGAATGGACCGGAAACACGTCTCAATCCACGGGATTTCATTCATTAGACGTTTCACCAGCCGGACAACTGCCACGTTGATCCTGTTAGTAGAGGCCTCCATTTTGCCCCATGTTTTGGCAACCCACGTCGTCAACTTCACATCAAGTCCCTGATTGGCACTGGAAAGAGCCTTTGCGGTGTATTTACAGTAAAACAGCGACTTCTTGGTCGTCAATGGTAGTGTCACAATGTAGATCGGATGGGATTTCACTTGTTGCTGTATTTTAGCGGTGGAATTAAACCTAATTCCGACGCCAAATAAGCGCAGTGATGTTCGTGAAGTTGCCACGGTGATCATTCTCGTGTTTGCGTGCGCTCGAAGCCCCAACATCCTTTGGTGGCGAAGTTGGACCGGTGTTTTGTGCTTTTGTTTGCTCTGCTCTGCTCCAGCTCTGAAATAATTCGCTCCGGATTTTTCTCTTCTGCTGACGTAAGCAGGGAGTTTCATCCTGGGGTCAGTGAAAGAGACGCTGTATACGAACGTCTATACGAATCTGGGCTAAAGAAAACGCAAATTATTGCTTTGTTTATACGCTTCAAAGCTGTTTCTGCTGGTGGAAGTCGAGTGTTGACTTGGAGCTAGTCATTGTAGTCTCTGCAATATATTTTTTTAAGTATCAAAAAATAATTAGAACAGTGCCTGGAAGAACCACACTATTCAGCAAGCATTCCGACTTTGAAACCGTTCAATTGTAACAAGCGTTTGGTCGAAGTCATTCGAAGCAAAAAAGTGATTACCAACCATCCACCATTGCCCCTACAGCTTGTCATCTACTTCTTTCGAATAACTGAAATTCCGCAACAAAAGCACTGTCGTGCGGCGCATTCATTTTTTTTTGTGCAGTGGCTATGTTGGCGTTTTACAATAAACATTTGATAATGCAATTAGATAGTTGCTCTTTGTTTCCTTCAGTACCACATTTATTTTACTCCACCGGACCGCACAACAGTACAGGGACACTGAAGTTCACTTGACTCTTACCTCTTCCACCCGCTACGCCACCATGACGCAGGACATTCAACAAAAAGGCGCTGGGCTGGGAACGACGAGTGGATCCACGAGCGGAGAAACGACAGCAAACGGGGCCCTAGAAGGCTCGGCGAACAATTCGCACACAATGACAAGTGCTTCGGAGCTTGCACCGGACATTTTCAACACGATGGACAAAGAGAAGTACTACCGATTGAAAATCCAGCCTTTTCCGGTATATGCTTTGGATCGGGTGGCACACAACTCGGATGGACTACAGGACGAGGAAAAAGGCGATAGTGTGGCGAGCGATCCGTTTGTGAGAACGTTCAAAGACGAGCATGGACGTGTGAACTGGCACAATTTTCTCAATGCGGTGCAGAACAGCGCAGCTTACCCGTCTCAACAGCTTTCACGGGACGAAAGCGGCACTGTGTTGCAAAGTTACAAGCTGGACGACGACTGGAAAGGCGACAAGATGTTGAACCGCATTTTCCACGCTCTGCCGGACTCGACGGAGGAGCTTGACTCCGAGAGTGGCAGTCCTGGCCCCTACGACAACACCAAGTACCGATCGAAAGCGGTATATTGGATCTCTGAGAACAAGAAGGAGTGGAAGCCGCGGTTGAACGACGTTATCATGACCAGCTCCTATATTCCGCTGTTTTTCAGGGTGTTCACTTTGATTTTGTCGTGTGTTGCTCTGGGATTGGCCAGTAGAATTGTGGTTTTGAGCGAGTATCTCGACGAGACGGAGCATGTTTCTCAGCAGCCGAGCTCTATCATGGCAATTGCGGTTCAGTCTGTGGCGATTGTGTACCTTTTCTACATCAGCTATGACGAGTTCACGTCGCAGCCGCTTGGATTGCGCAACCCACAGGCCAAGATTCGACTGATCATGTGCGAGCTTCTGTTTGTGATTTTTTCGTCGGCAAACCTGGCCCTCAGTTTCAACACGCTGTACGACTCACGTTGGGTTTGCGCCGGTGACCACAAAGACGCCACCCAGCTGGGTCTGTTGTCGTCGATGTGTGATCGCCAACGGACATTGGCGGCGTTTTTGTTCATCATTCTCACGGTCTGGTGCATCACGTTCACCATCAGCATAATCAGGGTCGTCCAGATGGTGAGCAATAGGGAGGATCTCAGAGGCTAGCTAGTCCGATCCCTCTCGACTGGGGCAAACAAGGCCACCATCGCATACCCACCAGGACGGAGAGCAGAAGAAGCCATTGGGAGGCGAAACTGCTCCATACCGTGCTGCTAGAGTTAATACGCTATTTTCTGTTTCTTCCCTTTCTCACCCTATAGAACAGTCTCCTTCCGCCTTTGGCTAATGAACATTATGAATCGCATACCAGGAGGTAAATCTCTCCCTTTTATAGTTTTTTTTTCCCATTTGCACTACCCTTTTTTTTTTTCCCCTATTTCCCCCAAATTTTTTCCCAAAATGAGCGAAATGTTTGTGGCAAATCGTAAAAACCAAACAAAACAAACCATTCTTTCTTTCTCTTGTTAGTGCAAATCACCCTCCAATTGTCGCATTTTCCACTCATGACGAACGCATTCCTTGACAGAACTTGGGAGGAGATCGAGCCGGCAATTTACATAATTCTGGGAGATGACAAAAACTCGTCGTTGGATTCGATGATGTACACGCAGACGTACACCAAGGTGTACGATTACTGCACTGCCGCTTCGTCGCGCAGACCGCCACTTCTAGGGGGCGAACAGGAGAACGCAGATGGGTCTGTGCGTCTTGTTGGAGGCGAGTTATACTCCAAACTACAGACATATCTCAAGTACTATTTGGAGAACCTGAAGCAAAAGGAGGGCGAGTCTTTCCTGCAATTCTACATCCGGACGTGGGAAAGATACTTGATTGGATCCACGCGACTCAATGACGTCCTTGACTACATAAATCGGTACTGGGTGGCTAAGGAGAGGGGGGATGGCCACCGAGAGATCTACGACATTCTGAGTCTGTGTCTGCTCTCCTGGAGAGACTACAAGTTTCACACCAACTTGCAGACGTTAATGGACGAGGTGATGGAGCAGATCCGGGATCAGCGGCTCAAGAAGATTGAGTCGATTGGCAATCTGAGTGTTGCGATCAAATCGTTCGTCCTGCTTGGTTTCGACGTAAACGATCTCAAGAAACAAAACTTGTCCGTGTACATCAACGATTTCGAGAAAACCTTCCTGACGGAGACATACAACTTTTACACAGAGGAGAGCAATAATTTCATTCGCGAGCACGGTGTGGTGAATTACCTTGTGAAGGCAGAACAAAGAATAGAGGAAGAACTGAAGCGACTAGAAGAGTTGAACGATCACACTAGAAGGCCATTGAACGACTGTTTGAACGAGGTTCTCATTACAAACCACGCAGAGGCAATCAGATCCGAGCTGACCCCTCTGCTTGACCAAGGGAGATACTCCGATATCAAAAGAATGCATCACTTATTGAAAAGAGTTCCGATGACCATTGACCCGTTATTGCAAAGGTTCCAGGCGTACATCAAACAACAGGGATTGAAGGCCATTGAGGAGTTGAAAGAGCAGTTTGAATCGCAACAACAGCAGTTACAACAACAGCAACAACAGGAAGAGACTGCCGCCAAAGCAAGACCAAAGAGATCAGCCACAGCAGAAATCGACGCAAAGGCGTACATCAAGACGCTTTTGAAAGTTTACAACAAATTCCAGGAGGTGGTGAAGGAATCATTTGACAACAATGAGGCGTTTGTGAAAGCTTTGGACAGCGCGTGCCAGCAATTCATTAACAGCAATCCGATCGCCACACCAACTCCAAGGGCCAAGTCCAAAACTCCAGATCTGTTGGCCAAATATTCTGACGAGATGCTGAGAAAGAAAGAGCCTGAAGACATGTCTGTTGATGAAATGATGGCAATTTTCAAGTTCATTGACGACAAGGAGAGCTTTGAGATATGGTACAGAAGATTCTTATCCAAGAGACTGATGGCATCAACTATGTCGCCCGAGGATGAGGAGAAAGAAGAGTTCATTGTGCAAAAGCTCAAGACTGCAAACACTCTGGAGTACACTAACAAGATCACGAACATGTTCAACGACATTAGATCTTCTAGAGACCTGGGGACGCTGTACAAAGACTCCCTCATGAAGGAACCAAATCCAAAAGATTTTGTTACCGACTTGGAGCCTAGAATTCTTGACTCTTCATCGTGGTCTTCGATTTTCAACACTAAAAAGTCCAACGACTTCATCATTTTGCCACCAAGTCTGATCAACTCACAGGAAAAATTTGCTTCTATTTATCAAGAGAAGTTCCCAGGAAGACAGCTGAGTTGGATTTGGAACAGATCGAAAGTTGAGCTCAAGGCCAACTTGTCTAAGCCAGGGAAACCTCCATTTTCGTTTTCTGTCACCTTGTACCAACTGGTGATATTATTCCCATTCAATGAGGCGGACACATTGACTGTGGCCGAGTTACTAGAGGCTACTGCTCTTCCCGCCGAAGTTTTCAAAGCAAACATGATTCCTTTGGTGAAGAATAGGCTGTTTGTTCAGAAGCCTGCTGGGGAGGAGGCGATGACTAAGCCTCAAACGACGTTCACGATCACTAAGGAGTACACGTCGAAGCGGATCAAACACAACTTTGCGATGAGTGTGAAGATGGTTGATCCGAAGAGCGAAGACATGGACACGAACAAGGAGATTGAGGCCAGACACCATGGAATCCTCAAGGCTTGTATTGTTCGTGTGATGAAGGCCAGAAAGCACTACAAGCACGAGCAGCTGACGAGCGAAGTGTACAAGATCATCGAGCGGTTCAAGCCGACTGTTGCAGACATAAAGAAGGCTATCGAGGTTCTGATTGATGAGCAATATTTGGCGAGAGATGCTGATGGAAATGGGTACGAGTATCTGTCCTGAGCACGGGCTCGAGTTCGAGCTCAGCCGGAGAGCGGAGGCCGTAGTTGGTCGGTTTTCCAGAGCATTATTGGCGACATGGATACACTAAAGCGATATGTGTGGTTTTTGAGGCCAATTTTGAGCTTTTGTAGCGTATCATACAAGCATTTCAGGCATCAATTGCGACGGGCATTGCTCTGTGAGATTCAAAATGGTCGTGTAAAATCAATACGTGACAAATGTGAAAAATTTAATTTGTAGCGAAAGACTCATTTCATCTCCAAAGATAACGATTGTTCTTTCCCAACAGCCGAGTTACCAGTATATTTTTTTGCTTCTCGCAAACCGATTTTCTTGCCATTGAAGAGAGGAATACTCGAGCAACAAATAGACCACAACAATGTCGTCGACGGGTGAGTGAAGATGCTTTTTTTTGCGACGGTGGCAAAATTGCTAACATTACATCCCATCACAGAAGGATATCAAAAAGTGTCGGAGGAGACACACAAAAAAGTCCAGGTGAACCCATACGGACCAAACCCAAGCGATTATCTGTCGAATGTGAGATCGTTCCAACTGATTGAGTCCACGTTGAGAGAGGGTGAGCAGTTTGCCAACGCTTTCTTTTCCACGGAGAAGAAGATCGAGATCGCCAAGGCGCTGGACGATTTCGGTGTCGACTACATCGAGCTGACGTCTCCAGTCGCATCCGAGCAGTCCAGACAAGACTGTGAGGCGATCTGCAAGCTCGGTTTGAGAGCCAAGATTCTGACGCACATCCGGTGCCACATGGACGACGCCAAGGTGGCGGTGGAGACCGGAGTGGACGGTGTGGACGTTGTGATCGGCACGTCGCAGTTCCTGAGACAATACTCGCACGGTAAGGACATGTCTTACATTACCAAGTCGGCGATCGAGGTGATTGAGTTTGTCAAGTCGAAGGGTATCGAGATTAGATTTTCTTCCGAGGACTCGTTCAGATCGGATATTGTGGATCTGCTCAACATCTACAAGACTGTTGACAAGATCGGTGTGAACAGAGTGGGTATTGCCGACACTGTTGGATGTGCCAACCCAAGACAGGTTTACGAGCTGGTCAAGACGCTGAAGTCTGTTGTTTCGTGCGACATCGAATGTCATTTCCACAACGATACTGGTTGCGCCATTGCCAACGCCTACACGGCTCTCGAGGCCGGTGCCAAGCTGATCGACGTTTCCGTGCTCGGTATCGGTGAGAGAAACGGTATCACTCCGTTGGGAGGTCTGATGGCCAGAATGATTGCTGCCGACAGAGAGTACGTCTTGTCCAAGTACAAGCTTCACAAGCTCAGAGACCTCGAGAACCTTGTTGCCGAGGCTGTCCAGGTGAACATTCCGTTCAACAACCCGATCACGGGCTTCTGTGCGTTCACCCACAAGGCTGGAATCCACGCCAAGGCCATTCTGGCCAACCCTTCGACATACGAGATCCTCAATCCGTCCGATTTCGGTCTGTCCAGATACATCCACTTTGCTAACAGACTGACGGGCTGGAACGCCATCAAGTCCAGAGTGGAGCAGCTCAACCTCAACCTTTCGGACGACCAGATCAAGGAGGTGACCACCAAGATCAAGAAGCTCGGAGACGTCAGACCGCTCAACATCGACGACGTGGACTCGATCATCAAGGACTTCCACGCAGACATCTCGACTCCAATGATCTCTGCTTCCGAGGGTCCGGGCCCGGTCTACGACGAGGAGGCCTCGCTATTGGACAGTGTCAAGAGACCGAGACTCAACTAACTCAGACTCGGTCACGTGACATCAGAGGACTGCCACTGACAACTAATTTTCCTAGTATATTACCGTCTTGTCATAGTGTTGTTTTGTTAAAGAAAGTTTATTTCGATCATACGATATCAGCGAAGGTGTGTCAACCCGGGCCGCAGTAGAGTTTTCGGCCCAATGGAACTCAATTGACACTCCGACGCAATGACTGAGGTCAGAACTCGCTACACCCAACTAATTCTGGGCTGGCTGCTGGAGCCGTTTATTTCTTCAGGCTTCCCTCAAGCTCATCGAGCTGCTCCTTCTGCTTGGCCAATTGCTCCTTCAACTTGGCGATTTGCTCGGCCTGGTGCTTCTTGATGTAGTAATCCTCCTGGGCCTTTTCACGTTTCTGCGCGTGTTAGTAGGGACGAACGAGACCAATGGGTCGATGGACTAGAAATACTCACGGTGAAGGCGTCGGAAGAACCGTCGGATCTGGTGGAGCCGGTGGCACCCTCGCTGTAGGATCTCACGCCAGCCAATCTGTTGGATCTGGCGACCAAGGACAAAGCTCTTCTGGAAAACATTTTGGTATATCAATCAATTGTTGGTAGTGGTGGACAGAAGGAAATAACGTTGGCACAGCAAAGTTGTACGACTTTTATTTGCCCAATGGGAGAAACGACCGGTGGCGCGACACGGGGCTCGTAACTGCCACATCGGCGAGACGGATTTCGTCGACAAAAATATTTCTTGTCGACTGAAAAAAACCCGCATCACAGATGATAGATAAAATGCACTTAGCAAAAAAAAAAAAAATATACCTAAGCTCACAAAGATCGATCAGATACCAAACATCTCTTCCTCGTCCATCATGTCCGTGGTTGTCAGACAGCCAGATTCGACACTCCAACAGCACACGGGGCGCGGCACGGCGCGTGCAGCTTCCGAAAACGGCGATGACGGCGCCGTTCTCTCTGTCCACACAGGTCCTGTCCTCACGGCCAGGTTCAATGAGGACGGCGACCTGGTCGCTTCCGGAGGAATGGACCGCAAATTGGTGGTTTCACGTGTCCCTGATCTTGCCTCAGTTCGCGAGGAACAAAGCTACGAGTACGACTACGGGACTTCGACCAAATCTGCCATCACCTCTCTCCGCTGGTCGAGACTCAACGACAGCCACATCTACTGCGCTTCCGCAGACAGCACCGTCAGCATATTCGACGTCAACAGAAACAGCAAAGTGAAGACGCTGCGCCACAAAATGTGCGTCAATGAGCTGGACGTTTCGAAAACAGACACCATTTTGACCTGTTCGGACGACGGAACAGCTCGCATTTGGGACCCGAGATCCAAACACCCTGTCGGAACGGTCCAGACAAAATATCCGCTGCTCACGTGTGCCATCGACAAAGATGCCAACCGAATGTATTTTTCGGGAATAAACCCTGCGATTTCTTGCTACGAAGTGAGAAAACTTGATAGTCCGTGCTGGACAGAGACAAATCAGTCCAACTCTGTCACCAGCATCTCGCTCTCGTCCGACGAGAGCTATCTGATATCGCGGTCTCTGGATAACACCATCAAATACTACGACTCCCGCCTGCTGACTCGCGGTGTTCGGGCCAAGCCGTACGTTTTTGACGGGTCCAAGGCCTCGGCCGAGGATCTGCTCGTCAGATGCAGAATGATCAGGAAGAACGACGGAAAGGAGTACGTGGTGAGCGGATCCAACGATGGCTTCCTGTACGCTTGGGACTTTGTCAGCAGAAGACTCGTGGCCAGGGCCGACGGTCACCGCGGAACCGTTCTGGACCTCGACTATTGCAGCCAGAGTCAAAGACTCATCACCACGTCCAACGACGGTTCTGTAATAATTAGAAGTTTCTAGCATCATCATCCAAATCGAACTTTTTTGCGCTCCCGTTTCAATCTGTTAATCAGTGCTATTGTGCTGCCTCTGCCTGCGTCTTCTGTCTCCTTGGTCAACTCCATGGTCTCGAGATCGTCCTTTTTCAGACTCTTCACCCGAGCCTCGTTCTCGGTGATTCTCGCCAGACTCTGTTCCGAAAACAGCGGAACTTTCCAAACCCGTTCGCCCGCTGAAACCTCGCTCTCGCAGCACGACAACCTAACACCGTCATCGTACGGACTCTGTTCTCCCAGACTCAGATCGTCGTGGTCCTGAGTTCTCGACCGAATCGGCTCGTATTCACCCTGAAAGTCCTCGTACAACTTCAGAAACTCGTACCGCATGATGTACTCCTGCATTCCCGTGTTGTCAATCAGCTCTTTCCCCACGTCTCCCGAGCCGTCCGGGCCGCTGACATCGCTTGCTCCCGGCTCGATCTCCTGCTCCACACGTTTGTTGTACATCTCCTCCTCGATGGTGTTTTGCAGAATCAACGTCTCCACGAAAACCTCTCTGGTCTGTCCGATTCTGTGCGACCGTTTGATCGCCTGGGCCTCCACGGTCTTGTTCCACACTGGATTGATGAAAATCACGTTTGTCGCAGAGATGATGGTGAGTCCGTGGGACGCCAGTTTCAGATCCATCACCAGCACAACTCCGCCGTTCAGCTCGGTGTCCCAATAGTCAAACTTGCCCAGATTGTTCGAACGATCTGCAACTTTAATGTATGTCGAATACATCAGGTAGTTCAGTCCCAGAAGATCCAGAATCTCCGTCAAATAGTACGCCGAATTCTCAAACTCGTAGAAAACCAGCGTTTTCACCTTGCGAATCTGGTTCTCCAGCAGCTTCGACGCTAAGTACGACAACTTCACCGACGCTGTCCCGAGAATTTTCGCCTTGCGCAGCGCAGAGCTGAAGTTTCCCTCTGGGATAATCGGATCGGGAGTCATCGGAGTCTTTCTGCCCTCTGGAATGTACTTGATCTTCTTCTTGGGGGACTGATCGTTTCGGATCGCCAGACTGTCAGGCAGACTTTTGCGCCGTTTTTTCGACGAAACAGACGTTAGATTCCTCTCCTCTTCTTTGGCATCAAACTGCGCAGTCCACGTCGGTCTCTCGCCGATAAACTTCACACTGTCCACGTCGATCTCCTTCACCTTGAAGTTCTGACCAGGAGGTTTGGTCTTGCTGTTCCGCATCCCGTTCGCCGTCTTGGAACTGTTGCTGTTTGTAGCCCAGTAATCGACCCAGAATTTGCGCGACGAGTGGTCCAACCGCTTCTCAAACTCCTCCATCGTCTCAACCAGTCTGTTCTTGAAAAACAGCTTCTGGATGCTGTGCAGCTGCGGATATCCGTAAACTCCAAGCGGATTGTTCAGCTCGTCCACCTCAAACTCGTAGTTGGACACGGCCATGCTCTTGTGGAACATCTGCGGCAGATTCGCAACGTAGTAGCTCATCTCGTGGACCGTGCAAGCCGTCCTCCATCTCGCGTTGCTCAGCGCAACCTTCGACGTGTACACGGAACTCTCCAGAAGCTGGACGTCCTTCGCCGAGTACTTTTTGCTGTTGGTATTGAGCGAGTAATTGCAGATGTTCAACAGATTCTCAATGTCCTGAATGGAAAATCCGGTCCAGTAGAACGTGGCACGTTGCAGATTGTTTATCAACCGTCTCAGCTCGCTTTTGTTCGACGGATGAAACATGTAGTCCTTGTCTGTTCTCTCGGAAGTCACGGCATTGGTGGCCAGAACCGCAATAAACAGATTGATCGACAACTTGTCGAAGAACGACGGTCTCAAAAACACCGGCCGATGATGCAGTTTGGGCAGCTTAATGTCAAACTCAACGTCCTTGACAGAGTGTCTGACAAGCAGATTCTGCAGAACGTTTGCCAGCTGCAAATCCCCGTTAGCCAACCCGGTCTCAAACGGCCTGATCACCGTATCCAGCCACAATTTCGAGTCCGAACACCACGGTTCGATCCGGAAAAAGTTGCCAACAAGAATCCCCAGCTTCACCAGATCGTCCCTCGCGCTGAACTTCTTCTTCACCGTGTACTCAGAATCGTCCTGCTCCATGTGCAGGTTCGTGAGCCCCGAGGTAGGGGTTCCAGTGATGGTCCATTTGCGCTCCACATGCAGCTGTTTGGCAAGAGAAACTGCCCGCGTTGACTTGGAGCTCATCGAATGGCCTTCGTCAATAATCAGTCTTTTCCAATAAACTGCCCGGATGATCGAGTCTGGGTCCTCGGATTGCCGTGAAAAACATCCCAGAGAGATTAAAACAACGTCGTGTTCAATGAGACGAGCGATCGTGTCGGGAAGGTCACGTTTTGCATTCTGCACCTCCAGAACCTTCAAATAGCCTTCTCGAACGTGTTTCTTCATCTCGAATTTCCATTGGTGGATCAGATTATCGGGAATCACCACCAAAGTGGACGAAGAAACATACGTTTTCCGTGTCGTGGTTTCTCCTGCTCGGAAACCCGTTGACGATCTCGTCTTGTAATTTTTGTGTTTCACCTCAAACGTCTCAAAATACCCCAAAGTTGCTCTTAGCTTCTTCGTGCACACCGTCGGAAGCTCCTCCTCGTACTTCTTCCACGAAATCGAATTTCTATTGATGAATCGAACACAAGTGTCCACCAGACTCAACGGCCTGTGGTCCCTTTTCCTCGCCAGATAGTTCTGCGGAACCTCCGAGATCTGGAACTTGGACGCGCAAATTAATGCCAGACAAATACATGTCTTTCCGAGTCCCATATCTTCGGCTAAAATGCCGCCTCGAGGGGTCCGGTAACAAACAGGAGACCCAAAGAACATCAGACTCTTGACGTCAAGGTAGAACGAACCAGCAGGGCTTCCCGCAACCATAACCATGTTGGGTACAAGAACAGGCCTCGAAACCAGTTCTTTCTCAAGCATCTTGGCCACCGATCTGCGTTGGTACTGGTAAAGAACGCTCTTCAACCCGTCAATTTCGCCGTTCAAAACGTCGTTCACGACCTCTCTGTGGTCTCTGTCCATCTCCGAAGCATCAAAAGCTGGAGAACCAACGGCAGAATATACTTTGGTCAATCTTGTCTCCACTGGCTCAAATTCTGAACTCTTCGTCTCCATTTTTCTATACGACTCTCTCCTCATCATTCTCCCCAGATGGAAATCGAGAATTGTCCGTTCCGTTAGTCCCTCGACCAAGTACGGCTGACCCAGCTCAACATCATTTTCGCCAGTAGTCAATGAATTGAACAACAAAACCTCTTTTCCCCGCCAATATCGCACTAATTGACGTTGTGATTCCAATCTCCAGGCTGGATCGCTATAATCCAAAACACTCATCAGGTTCAAAACAATCGACCGGTACGTCTTGGAGTGCCAGGAAGAAGGCTTTCCGCGCCGGTAGTAGTGTTCCCGGTACGAATCAAACAGAAATTGGTTTGCAATGTCCTGCGGCAGCATATACACTCTGAGCACTGTCACTCCACAGATAAACATCTGATATGTTACCCGACAATAGCCTCGGTCCACGAGATAACGAAGATCTTGCAGCACGGGACTCAGAATTGTGTTCCTGTGCGCTCTGAGCGGCTCGCCGTAAGGGAATTCGACCCAAAACCAGCCATCGGGGGCCTGTAACCCTCTGCAGGGAAGACGCGGGCAATTATAGAGAAAAAGCACGCCGAACGGCTTGAAATTGTCCAGATTGTTGCTCAGCTGTGTTATTCTATGAAATCTGTGTTCTTCCTTCATGTGACATGTTCTGGTAAGCAGGGAAGAGGGGAAAAATGAAGCTCTATAGGGAGAAAGGGAGTAAGTATTATAAGCGAAAGATATCAATTTTTTTTTCAAGATCAGAAATACAAAATAAATAAATAAATAAATAAACCTTAAAAATATAATTTGATAGGGGTAAAGAAATTATTGCACAAAGTGAACTCGAAAAACCAACTCTCAGATCTGTTAACCCAGAACCACCGATTCAGAGAAATAGCAGCTCCGTGCAACGTATTGGTTACTTCTGCCAGTTTACACCCGTAGACAACGGTGCCAGCCTCTTATCTATGGAAATACCCGTTTCACCAAAATCCGCGACGAGATCGCAGTCTCAGTACGGAATGTCGAGTCCATCGTTGTTAAGGAATCTTCCGTTTGAAGAAGGACCGGCTGCCTTGAATTGTTTGATAAGAAGCTTAGCGCATTCTTCTGGGGTAATGTAAAAAGCAGCCATTTCCTCCTTGGCTTCGTCAGGCAAAAGGTGGGCAAAATCGATGGCGATTTCCGTGCTAACAACTCCTGGGTGCAGTGCCACAACGCTGAATCCTTCACCTGCCAGGTCATGACCTAAAGCCTTGACAATGAAGTTCAGAGCAGACTTGGAAACACCGTATGGTCCCGTAGGGAACCGACCAAAAGTAGCCGTGGAACCCACATAGCTTGAGGTGAAAAAGACCTTTCTTGTCTTGCGTTTCATCAAAAATTCGTGGACTTGCTTGTACACCATAATAGACCCAGTCACATTGGTATTGAGCACGTGATTCCAATCGTCTATCGACGCATTGAGAACGCTGTGGAACCCGTCAATGACTCCTGCATTTCCGACAAAGATGTCGATTCCGTCGGTCAAGGATGAGAGTTTTTCCGGGAGAGCTTCAATTGACTCCTGTTTGACCTGGTCGAGTTCCACCACAGAGACATTTTTCCTGGTTTTGGCCAGCTCTGAGAGCTTACTGGACTTTGTCAAATCACGAACAGTTCCGATGACGTAGTTTTCAGGGTCTTCACTTAGCTGTGAGGCAATAGCGTATCCAATTCCTCTGGTAGCTCCAGTAATGAGATAAGTCACGGTCATTTTTTTTGTAGTCTAGCTTAATTGTATCGTACTATATTTTTATTTTGTGAGAGAGACAGTCTTATTATCTTGAAAACAAACAAGGAACACGGCACCTTTAAATAGCCGACAATAAGAGCCTCAATTCTCGTAGAGCTTCAGCCCCCTTATCTATTTGCTTATCCTCGGCATTTAGTTTTATCTCCGCTTTCTTGTTAACTCCGTCGAGTAAATATCAGTGAGCTTGAAGTTCCTGCCTTCGAGCTGGGGTCTGTCCAAAACCGTCGCATCTGATCCTCGAGAAGAAACCACCATAGCTGACCGACATCAACGAAATTAATTACGGTGCTGGGCTACTTGGTGTGACTCAAAAAGTTCAGAATATTCGAACCATGGAATTTTCTGACCGAGAGTTTTAGTGAGAATTTCTGGACCAAGATATTCTCTGGCTTCAGCCACACAGGTGGCGCAAAAGTGGCAAGTGAGGAAAACACTTTTTTTTTTTTCAATTTTTCCAGTGATGAATTTCGAGGTATCTTGACCACAGCATAAAGAACCCCTGTTCGGCTAGCCTCGCATACGCGCTTTTACATACACCATGTCCGCCAGCCAGCTTGCAAAGATGCAGGCTCCACAGGTGGCCAAGCTCGCGAAGCTCAGACAGCTGCAATGCCAGATTTTCAGAACAACGTACAACCCGACGAATCAGAGAACAGGAGCCAAGATCCTGAGAGCTCCGCTCAAGGGACAGAGTCTAGCCAACTACTATGGACCAGCAGACTTCCCAAGTGCAGCAAAGTTGATTAAGCTTTGGAAGAATGAAGAGTTTGAGATCGTGGACGAGGACGAGGAGTACAGACTCGAGAGAGTGGAAGAGCTCAAAAGAAGAGGTAAGGGAGCACCAAAGAAGAAGAGGGAGGCTGCTACCAAAAACGCCAAGGGTAAGAAGAAATGAGAGAATTACACTTGTACATAAGTTGATGAATATATTATACATTAGAACATCTTTCGGTAGTCAAAATTGTTTATTAGTTCTCCCAGAATTATCTTGCGCGAGAGGTTGACAAAAGAGACTCTTTTCCAGTTGTCGATGATGTCGTCGAGCTGGACGTTTTTCGATTCACCGTAAAACTCGCAAAGGTTGATTCTGTTGAAGTTGATCAGAGCTTTTGTGTGGCTGGCGAGTATTTCCCGCAAGGAGAGCGATTTTGTCACGAGACGAAACGACAAGTCGTGTTGGCTGTCCACGTCTGGCTCCAGGATAATTCCGCCCGGCAGTCTTTCCTTGTGCTTCAGACGGAGAAGTAGAACGACGATGGGCAGGTGGTTGAAGGTGACAAGAGCAAACTGGAGAGTGACGCAGAAAAACAGGCCGATGAGCCGGCCAACAGCAAAGTTGAGGTAGAATGCTATCACCGTGGGCATGAGGTAGAGCAGCAAAGTAAAGATGATGATGCCAAACAGCAGTTGATCAAATTCGTAGTTGTTGGAGTCAATTCTGTTACGCAGAATGTTGTATTTCTTTCCATAAAAGAGACGGAACAATGATCTGAGTATGTGTGACTGCCAGTTGTAGACTCTAGTGCACGCAAAGTAGAAGCAATGGAGGTGGAAGGTTATGAGGTTGTGTGCGTCCACCAGAGCAGCAATGAGGGCGTTGAGACCGCAGAATTTGACGAGGACGCTGATGCATCTGAGAATGAAGGACGTGTTGTTGACGAGCGTCTTCAGCACAAACTGGCTCCAGAAATCTAGTACCCACATGAAAAGCTCACCAAAAAACTCAGACAGCTCGTTGTTCAGCTTGAATCCAGCGGGCGAGTTCATTAGCCACACAATCAGCTCACTGAAAAACCGCTCGAAATGCACGATAAACGAGGTTATTCCTTCCACCAGTTCGGCGTGACACCGAGTGAGAAAATTTGAGACGATGATCCCAAGCAACAGATCATTCATTATGAGCCAAAGGGTGTTGTAGAATTTGATGTACTCGCTGGGAGAAAACCTTGTTCCTTTAATTATGAGTGTTTCGGTCTCTATCCGAGACTTTTTTAATTTCTGGAACTGGTTTGGCAGGTTGTAGAATTGTTTGAAACGGAAATTGAGCTGATGGAGTGTGAAACTGGAAACTGACAGCGTCATTTTCTCTCCGGTCGAGGGGTTTATCCACAGTGGGTAGTTGAGAATGAACAGCATGGTTTTGCAGAACTTTTGCACAGTCATAGCGTATAATTGGACTGCGAACATGGTGAGGGAGCTCGTGACTTGACTGATAGTCTCTGAATAGATGCGGCTTTGGGTTCGGTAGCTGTTGAGAAGCTTGAACCGCGAATAGTTTGTGAGATTGATGAATTTCAACACCTCTTTAAGATCCTCCTCTTTGGCTTTGTTGTTAGTAAAATGCTGCGCCAACTTGTTGGAGTAGGCGTTTTGTTCGTTGAAAAACTCGGTGAAGTCCGTGGTCCAGAAAATGTCGATGGTGATGGGGTCAATGGAGTAATACTCGAGCTTTTTCGATTTGGGAGGTTTGAAAAGTATAAGGTTTTCGTGAGAGTCCAACATTGGCTTGTGGCGATCGTTGTCGAACTTAAACATTCGATAATTCATGTGATGGAAATTGAGTGTTCCAATTATCTCGAGACTTAGATCGTTCTTGGCGATCTTCAAATTGAGCTTGCGGAAGTTGGAGTATCTGACAAAATCAATCACCACATACTTTTTGTTGAGTTTATAGCCAACGACTACCAAGTGCTCATCCGATCCGGGGCTCAAAAGGTCAACAGGCCAGAAAATGGAGACCACATCCTTGTTGTGCATTTTTGTGGTTTCAATCTGGGGTCTTTGGAAAGTGTGGGATCGACAATGTATGTGTTGACGAGATAGTAGATGGCAAGGAAAATTGTAGTCAGTAATGCAACAACAAATACAAACTTGACAACTGGGTAGTTCAAGTAGGTGGATAGGTTCAAGTTTGTCGCCGTAATGAGGGAACCAGTCACGTTGGCGGAGCTTGATCCACTTTCGTGGGGCATACAGTTCAAAAGAGATGTAGTGGGGTCACCGACAATTGAAGATGTACACCGCAGAGAGGCGAGGATGCACAGGATAGGGAAAGCACACAAGGTGTCAAAATTGAGTGCTTTGGGGGGAGGAATGAAATGTTCGTAAAAGGGGAAAGAGAACAAAAGAGGGTAGATAAAGGATAAATCGAATTGTGTGTCTAAAAAAAACAAGACCAGCTGGGAAAAAACAAAAAAAAAACGACGTGGCCAGGTCGATCGACGCGGAAAAATTAAAAAAAAAATTCCACCATCCTTGAGGTGAAAAATTATCCATGGCCAACAACGACTGCGGCACAACAACCAGCTACAACTGTCCTACAGCGACGTCGACAACCTCAACAACCGGCCCTTGCACGCTGCACACGCTTTCCTATATTACTTAATCTCTTTTTCGTAATTAGAATTATAAAAAAGGGAGGTTTGAAAAGGTTTAAACAACATTACAAAACCGGAAGACCCGATTTCATAACCAACTAGCAGAAATCATACAAACTCAGGAATTACCACGATTCAGTGTTCTCGGTTTGTTCAGTTCCCTCAGCAGCCCAGTCGGCAGCAGAAGAAGATTGAGCCCAGTCAGCGTTGGTTGGTTCAGCAGTCCACTCAGCCTCGCCGGTTTCAGCAGCAGCAGCCTCCTCGGTCTCAGCGGCCTCGTCAGCAACAGCCTCTTGTGTTGGCTCTTCTGGGTCTCTGTAGAAGTATAAGTCAGGCATAACAGCCCATGGCTCGGTTCTGTTCAACAGAGTTCCTCTGAGTCTCAGAACTTCTCTGGCCAACAACCACCAGATCAAACCAATCGAGTGCTTACCCTTGTTGTTACATGGAATAGCGACATCGACGTATTCGGCTGGAGAGTCAGTGTCAACCAAAGCAATGACTGGGATGTTGACGTACGAGGATTCCTTGATGGCTTGAGCGTCGGTTCTTGGGTCGGTGACAATGATTAATCTTGGCTCTTTGAATGATCTGGTGATGTAGTTTGTGAAGGAACCTGGAGTGAATCTACCTGCAATAGCAGTGGCACCGGTGTGGGAAGCGAATTTAAGGACAGCTCTTTGACCGAAAGTTCTAGAGGAAACAGCCACAACGTCGGCAGGGTTTGGAATGGCAGCAATGATCTTGGCAGCTAAGACAAGCTTTTCCCAGGTCTTGTTGACGTTAATGATGTTAACACCATCTGGTCTGGTCTTGAAGATATATGGAGTGTTGTGAACCTGCGGGTGTTAGTAGGGGAACGGGGACTGGTTGGAAAAGAAGCAGGACGATAGCCAAAGTACCGGGGCACTGGAAGAAACTCCAACAGGCTGGAGTCAGCTCCAAAACACCTTTATCTGTCTGGTGGTCCTGTTTCTCTTTGCACTCAACATACGTTAGTGTTCTTGGATCCAAGGTGGGCGTTGGCCGCAATCAGCAGTTGCAGATCCTCTTGAGTCAATGAGAAGTCAGCCATCTTTGATGATCTTATTTGTTCGATGAATCCTGATGTCTAGAACGGTAAGGTTTGTTGTAGAAATATTAAACTCGAAAGTACAAATACCTTCACTAAAAATTTTTCCAGACTAGAGTGAAAAATTGCAACTGAAAAATTCAGGCTGCCCGCGAACCTCACCGGGCTGCCCAAGGAAAGTCTGGGGTATCCGCCCGGCAAAGGGCGGCTGGTCGTGGCCGCCGCCGGCCGTTTCTCGCGGACACACGAGGCCGTTGGCGGCACAACAGTGCTGGCCAGAGTGGTCCCCGGGGGGTGCGCACGGCCTCCGTGGAGACGCGAGCTGTGAGAACGTCTGTCATTCGCGAACCGGCTCGCATCCACACGTCGCACCGCAAAACCCTGCTCCAGATCACGTGCAACCCTGAAAAAAACCGTTCTCATGTCGCGTGAGCTACAGTCACGTGCGCACGAGAAATTTATATCAGAAAAAAACCGTTTTCGAGATCTCAACCAGCCCGGCAGCGATACACCATCGGATCCCTAGCGTCCAATGGACGGGGTTCTGGGCCGACGATATGGGGGGCAACGAGCTACCTAGATCAGTTTGGAACGTCCAGTCAATTCAATTTGCAAACGACCGTTTTCTCGGTGTTGGCGCAGAAGCCTTCGTCGGACCTTCTGCACCGCCACTTGGGAGATGTGGCGGGTGAAGTGACGGCGGTGTGGCTGTGCTCCGACGGAGAATGGATATCTTATCTGATCCATGTTTTGAATTTGCACCAGAACAAGTCGCTGTTTTATTTGATCTCTTTCCGTACGGCATCCAATTCTCATCTGTTTTGCTGGTAATTACTCCGAGACACCGCCGGACGCCGAGACCGTCCGAGTTTGCATTGTTTTGCCGGAGATTGTGCCGAATCAGCAGATATCGGACAAAGAGGGCAAATTTGACATATCGGTGTATCCTCCGTTTTAGTCAGCTTACAAATCCCACGACGCACAGCAATCGTTGTCACGGGCCCTGAAAAGACGCCAACATTGCCAATCTCGCTCAATTTTGCCACTACATCTCACATCCGCCCACGCCTTCGTCATGATGAACATCACGCTGCCCGACTGGGTCCCACGAGTGCCTCCAAAGTCGGTATCAGAGAGCCGAAAGGCGCTGCGAAAGACTCTGACGGTCCGCTATGGATACGCGACCCTGGTGACCACGCTGGTGTTTCTGTTGCTGCTCCCATACTGGAACAAGATCTCCGAGACGGTGTTTTTTGGCATTTACAGTCGGATTGTGCGTCGCATTCGCTTCGCAAGGGCACGAAACAACTACTTCACACTGCATCTCGAGGTCATCAAGATCATTTTGTTTTGGTCGCTCGTTCTGGGATCTCTGTCGCTGCTCCAGACGTACGGAGACCTACAATTTCTCGCTGCCAGACTCGGCAGAGTCGCCACATATTGTCTGCCGTCGCTGCTGTTTCTCACGATGCGGCCGTCGCCGCTGCCCCACACGCTGTATCTGTCGCTGATCCCGATCCACAAATGGCTGTCGAGAATCGTCATTCTACAAAGTCTTCTGCACACGGTTTTCTACCTGATTTTCTTTGTGGATAGAAACACACTCTACAAGACCTGGCGACGCGATAATCTGTTTGGAATCGCGGCAATGGTGGCATTTTTTGTCATTTTCGTCACCTCTTTGCCCAAATTCCGGCGAATGGTGTACAATCTGTTCTACGTGTGCCACTACATCTGCACGTGGATCGCCGTGGTGACGCTTTATTTCCACGTGAGACCGCCAATTCCGTATCTGACGGCCGCAAACGCGAGCATTCTGGTGGCCCAGGTGGTCTACCGGTTCTGGATTACGAGATCCACGGAAATCCAGGTCGACCAGGTGTCGACCAACCTGGTTCTGGTGACGCTGCCAAACAAGGCCATCTCTGTTTGCTCGTCGTTGCCCGGCTGTCATCTGCGTATCATCGATTTTGACGAGAAAAATTACCTTAAACAGATCTGGAAAAACGTCTTTGCGCCGATCCAGCATCCGTTCACCATCGCAACGCTTCCAATCGACCCGACACAGAAGTTGATCGTCCGGAAAGGCAGGTTCGAGCTCAATTCCAGCAAAAAATACCTCATCACCGGCTCCTTTTTGCCGCATTTGCATTTCCTCAAGTCGGTTCGCAATGCCAACCCCAAGTCGCTGCTGTTCCAGACCACCGTCAAGAAGTGTCTGATTGTCGTGGGAGGCTCGGCAATCAGTTTTGCGCTGCCCATCCTCAGAACACTCAGCTACAACGGTGCCATGGTGAAGATCATCTGGGTCATCCGCGACCACGAAGACCTCAAGGTTTTGGACTATTTCGAGAACATCCTCGTTAACGACGACTGCATCGACATCTTCATCACCGGCAAGTATTCCTCCTCCGAGAAGAGGAGTTTCCGCGAGGCGGTCGAGGAGTTGCACCGTCGTCGTGTCGAGATGGAGATGTTTGAACAAGAACGAATGCTCAGCGGGAATTACTCATCGTCACCCGAGAAAACGCAGCATTCCTCGCCCCACACAGAATCCAGCCCCCTCTTCCGGCCGATGGCGTCGTACGAGGCCGCCACGTCGTCCGCAGTTCCCGCGGATTTCGACCCGGAACTCGGCCATGTCAATCTCGACGGAAGACACCGTGCCAGCTACATCTCGCTGCGAAACCACCAAAAGAACTCTCACGAGGGCTACTCGTTTGCAGACGAGAATAAGTTTGAGAACGTCGATCTCGACCTCGGAAAGGGCTGTCGAGAGCCAGCCAAGACCCGTTCCGCAGGCCCCACAGGCTCCGCAGGCCCCACAGGCTCCGCAGGCCCCGCTGGCTCTGCCAACTCGTCCTACATCGATCTCCATTCTCCCGCACTCAACTCGGCCAACACCGCGTTTTCGCCCCGCTACATCAAATCCAGCCCTGAAGCAGGCTTCTCGGGCGGAGAACCGGGCTACGACGCCGCCTACGACACCACGGGCTACTCCAAGCTCTCGGCCGGGTCGTCGTCGGGTCTGTACGACGATCTCGCAGACTATTGGGTGCTCAAGGGCCTGTCGTGTCGGATCGAGTTCGGCAGACCCAAACTCGGACTATACTACTACAATTGGTGCATCGGGTCGTCGTGCATCGGCCCGCTCGTGGACCTACAAAGCGGCCGGTCTGTTTGTTGCAACGAGATCACCAAACGCGAAAGAGAACGGCCCGGGGCCGGCAGCTCGCGACTCAAATACCAGAAGTCCAACGGAAAGTTACTGGGCTCCGACGCCGAAGACGAGCTGTTTCTCAACGACCAGTTCATCAAAAACCGCACACAGCGATTCCGCGAACAGGGTGGGAAGCTGGACGACAATATCTGGGTCATTGGTGCCGGGCCGATCGGTCTGGTCAACAAGGTTGGACTCTGGGCCAACGATTGCGGATTCCATTTCCATGCGGAGAGTTTCAGTGTGTGAGGGGTCGGAAACCATTGGTTGTCATCGGGCACTACTTGTATCTTGATTGGCGTTTATACACCTTAATACCAGCGTTTATACGACTTTGTAATCCTTCTTGTCCCTCGCCAGCAGATCCCTGCAAATCGCACCGTTTTTTTTTTTTTCATGGGATTTTTTTTCTGCCTGCAGCCGCCTTGATCCAAATTGCCCTTTTTTCCCTTCGCGAAGCTGCATTTTTGACAGCATTTAACGCCTTCTCCCTCTTTGTTTATCCCTCTTTCTTCCCAACAACCACCCCCCCGATATATTGCTACCACGGTCCTCAGTAAGTTGTTTGCAAGACGAGCGCCGAAGTTTTGCATTCTTTGGACGTATTCGATTCATCTTTCCGCCGCTACTTTCGCCAAACTTGCCCCCCTCTCCGTCATGCCCCATTCGCGCTCCCTCAACAGTCTGAAGCCCGGCGCCAGGCTTTCCGGAACAAAAACAGTGCACAGACACAACTACACCACCAAAAACGATCACAAATACGACAACATCACCGACAGATTCATCTCCACGCTCGAGGATAACGGCAACCCCGGGTACTACCGCAGCTTCACCACCAAGACGTCGAGCTTCCATGCGTCCAACAACGAGGACGAACTGAGCTTCGACACCAGCGAGAACGGCTACGGCGACTCGTCGTGGTCGTTACCCAGCCCGTTTGTTCTGCGCGACGACAACTTCCTCATACGCTCGAACCCCGACCTGGGCACTCCCATGCGACAGAGCGCGGTCATAGACGACGAGCCTGGGTCGCGGCTTGACGACCTGTCCGTGAGTGGCGACGGCGACGTTGGAACTGCGAGTCGCGAGGATGCCAGCTTCCACAAGGTGAGCGTGGCCAAGGCGTTGGGATTCAAAATCCGGTCGAGAATCCTCAACTTCCGGCCGTCCAAGCTGTCAACGCCACGGAGAAAGACGCTCGCCGATGCCATAGATGACAAACAGAACGACCAACAGGACCTCAACGTCTCAACTCGCACAAGTAACTCAAACGTCACCACCAACACCAGAGACAAGATCAAAACGGAGGTGAAGTTCAAAGTTCTGGACGCTCCGGGTCTCAGGAACGACTTCTACGCCAACGTTGTGTCGTGGGGCAAGAAAGGAGACAAAATCGCCGTCGGACTCGGCGGCGTGGTTTACACATGGAGCAACAAGACAGGAACCATTCCGTTGCAGTCTGTGGAAGGAGAAACGGTTTCTTGTGTCTCGTACAGCCACAGCGACATCTTGGCTGTTGGAACCAAAACAGGACGTCTGATGATCTACGCCGAAAATTCAAGGACCATAAACACCACATCAATCTTGAGACCAAGCACGGGGATCTGCTGCATCTGCTGGATCAAAGGAACCAACTCGTTCTTTGCAGGGGACGACTTGGGAGACGTTTCCTTGTATGAGCTCACGAAGCTCGAGGGAGGAGGCTCACAGTACAAACTGAGCATTGTCTGCTCCTTTAGATGCAACGAGCAGCAGATCTGTGGAATCGACATCAGTCCTGACCAGAAGCAGATCACCGTTGGAGGGAACGATAATTGTTGCACGATCTGGGACATTTCCGTGCTCAACAATCCCGTGTTGAAGTTCTGTTTGCCGCACCAAGCGGCAGTCAAAGCCATCGCATACTGTCCGTGGATGCCGCATCTTTTGGCAACGGGAGGAGGCTCCAAGGATCGAAACATTCGTTTCTGGCACACCAACACCGGGACTTTGGTGGACAAAGTCCAAACCAAGGGACAGATAACTTCGTTGATTTGGTCGAGGTCCAGAAAGGAGATTTTGGCAACGTTTGGGTTTGGCGACAACACAGAAAAACCGCTGCTCATAGCCGTCTATTCGTATCCTTCGATGGAGGTCCAGATCAAGCTGGCATCCACGTCCAACATCAGAGTGTTGAGTGCAGTTTGTTCGCACGATGCCAAGTCCATTTGCACGGCCATCAGCGATCAATCTGTGCGAATCTACTCGATTTGGAACTCGAAGTACGACCTGACAAACGGTGAATACGACAGCGGACTGTTTGGCAGCGAGCTGATTGAGCTCGAAGAGGGCGTCGATAGCAGCTTTGAAATCATCAGATGAGCGACTCAAAAGGAAAAACACACGAAAATAGCTGAATTGTACAACTATATATATATGCAGGCCAAACAAAAAAATACATGTAACAACTAAGCGCACATTGTGGATGCAAAAGGAGAATATTGTTTGGCTGTCCAATCACGACGGAACACCTTCGAACTCGTTCTTCAACCGCCTTTTCAGCGATCTTTTCCAGTTCTTTCTGTTTTTCTGAACGGGAACGCGGTCAAACTGGACGACAATTATGAGACAGAACAGAATGAACGCAATCACAGAAGACGGAGTGATCATTTCACCGAAGATTTTTCTTGAAACAATCCGTTGATAAGGACAAATCGCGTCCGACCCCCCTGTAACCCAGCAGTTGGAACTACTCAAAGAGTTGAGGTCGATCCAAATCCCGTCCTCATCGTCTGGAATCAGCGATTTCAAAGACTGCTGATCATGTGGGGTCGATGGGAGTGCAAATTGGTACTTCGGCCGCTTCTCTAGCGATGAGCATGCACTTTCGGCCGCGAAATACGAAGCCTTTTTGGTCGTGAGCCTGTAATTGGACGAGTTGGAAACTTCGGAGCAGGCAACTCTGAGTTCCAACCCGCAACTTCTCGCTTCCCAACCTGACCTCGTGAGTATCGCACATCTGTTGAGAAAATAGTCTTTATCACCCGTGTCTAAGTCGTCTTCCTGTGTGGTGACATTGCCGCTACCGTCGGCCACTGTCAGATTCGGCTGATTGGCTTCCCAGGACCAGAACGAGTTTTTCAGGTACGGAGAAATGTCGCTGATTGGGTTTATCTGGTGCGAGATAATCGGCGAAGCTCCCGAAAGTAGACTGTCTTTGAAGGACGTCAACGTAAATGGATCCGAGTCGCTGTCGAAAGTGAATTTGAAACTATTTGGAGATGAGTCACTGTCGGTTGTTGTGGTGGTAATAGTGCGGTTCGAAAAGTAGATTGTTCCCAGATCTGCGCCAATGTTGTAGCTGGTGTTGTCGAAAAGGCTGTTTGTGAGCACAATGGGGACTACCCTGAACTCAAGCTCAAACAGAAACTCGTCCATCGTTAATGACGATAACCCGGACTCCGAAAGCTCATCGGGCGCAGCCACATTGCCCATTGACAGGAACAACGACGACAGACTTTGCTGACCGCTTTTATAAACCTGATTTTCGCTTTGTGTGGAGTGCAGGTTCATTAGTATGTACATGACGTTGGCGTTGAGGGTGTTCTGCGTATCGTCGATGAAGTTCTGTACAACGGTCAGAACAGACGTGAGGTTGAATTTTGTCGGGCTTTCGCACATCTCTGACCGGTTTGAGCTGATGTAATGCGGCGGACACAGCCCCCAGTCGTGGAAGTTCTCGTTGTAATACAAATCAAAGACGAGAGCCTGGGCACCCACGTTGAGCAGACTGCGGAAGTCCGCTAGAGAGCTTGTGTTGTAGCCCGTTTGAGAAAACAGAACTCGGCCCGGATCGACTCCAAAAACGACGTTGTCCATCAAAGTGTTGTTTTTGGAAATGTCCCTCTGTGTTCGGAGGGCAATTGCCCTTGTGGGAGATAAAGAGGGCCATTCGGAGGCGGCCGTCGTTGTTGTAGCTGCTGATGTCAGCGACAGAAGCAAAAGAAGAAGCAGCGGAAAGCAGAGAATCATCGTCCAATCGGCATTTGTGGAGGTGTAACTCGAAAGAAAGGGAAACAAAAGAGAAGAAAGATGGATCAAGCCCAAAAAAAAAAAACAAAAAACAAAACAAGACACTTTTTTTTTGCCTTTTGTTCTATTTATTTTTTTTCCCCTATATAAATAGATCAGGTTCTTCCCACTGGTTCCGAATAAAATTAACCCCTGTTGTCTTCCCTGATTTCAACTCAAAATGGCATTCTCAGATCTTTTAGACGTGGCACTCGGGGTAATTGGCTACTTTCCGTTGCGAATTTTCCACGAGGACATCAACGAATATGTGAATTACACCTTCATAGACGAACAATTCCATGTGGGGCAAACAAAGGAGTATTACAATGGCAATTATGAGAATTGGGACCCCAAAATCACCACGCCACCGGGATTGTATTATTTTGCTACTGGAGTGTTGAAACTCGCCGGTCTGGAGTTCAATTTGGCCAACTTGAGACGGATCAATTTCGCCGGAGGAGTCTGTTTGATCCTGCTGACGTACCTGATCAAAAAGAGGTTTGCCGGAAATGGCGCCAAAATGACATCTTTGTCGCTGTTTTTGTGTCCGCTGTTGTCCATCTACTACTCGCTGTTTTACACTGACGTTTGGTCGACCGTGACGATCCTGTCCAGCTATGCTGTGGCCGTTATAGAGCCGACTAGGTCTGCGGTTCTCAATTCGACGCTGGCAGCCCTCGCCGGCCTCGTGAGTGTCACGTTCCGCCAAACTAACATTGTGTGGAATGCATTTGTTCTTGCGGCAATCATCGATTTGCAGGCCAAGAAACAGAAACTGTACACTAACAATCTGTGGGGCGACGTCGTTGTCTTTTTGAAACAGACTTTGCTCAATTGGAACTTGGTCTTGCCGTTCGCAATCAACTTCGCCTTGTTTGCCCGGTTTGTTCAGATCAACGGCGGGATCACGTTCGGGGACAAAGAAAACCACGAGGTGGTTTTTCACGCTGCCCAGGTGTTCTATTGCTTCACATTCCTGACCATTTTCTCCGCACCACTTTGGGGATCAGTGAGCTACTTATGCGGGTACGTTTCCACTTGTTTCCTGAACCTCCGGAACCTGGTGCTCAACATAAACCTCCTTTTGACAATATTTCAGCTGGTTCGCTTCTTCACGGTGATCCATCCGTTCGTTTTGGCAGACAACAGACACTACACGTTCTACATCGTGAAGAAAATCATCCTAAGAGATGAAAACTCCAAGTATTATCTGGTGCCGGTCTACCATTTTGCGGCATATACCGTCTTTAAGATGGCCTCGAAAAACACCAGTTCCACCAAACTCACGTCTTCCTCGTTGATGATGCTAGTGGCCTACATTGTGTGTGTTTGTGCCACGTTAGCTCCGTCGCCACTGTTTGAGCCTCGCTACTACATTCTACCCTATGTTTTCTGGAGACTGCTGATTGCTCCAGATTCGCGGCCCGTCCTGCCGGTTGCGGTGTTGAGGAACGCCAACACGAGCGTGAGACTTGCGGCCGAGGCGTTGTGGTTGTGGTTCTGGACACAGGCGATCTACGTGATGTTTTTGGAGTTCGAGTTTGACTGGCCCGAGCTGGCAGATCCACAGAGAATCATCTGGTAATCAGTCTCTTCGATGTCTATTGTCGTCGTCTGATTGGTTGTCCGACTAACATCTATTATCAAATCAAATTGTACATAACTCTATCGTGGAATTTCTTGTGACATTTCTCTACGTGGCTTCTCCAAATCAGTTCGCATACTTGGCATACAATTCGCTGTCAAAGAAGCCGTTGAACACCTTCATGAAGTTGTCATACGCTGGCTGATAGTCGGCCAGTTCGTTGTACACTTGACAACTCATACGGACGTACATGTTTCCGTTGTTCCAGCCAAGCGGAAGATAGGAGTCATGGTCCGTCAACTGTTTTCCGCACAGATACAATCTGACCTCCTCCCAGAAATCCGGCTTGTTTTTCATGTTTGTGGTGAAGAACTCGTGTTGTTCAGGAGTCATATCAACAACGACGTTCAACATGGCTGTTGACAGCGTCTTTGTGGAGTTTTCGATCACCTTGGAACCAAACAGCTCGGCCACCTGTTTCGCAAGACCGTTACAGTACTCCATGATTGCCTCTTCACCACCACACACTTCCTTTCTGAACTCGAGAGCTTTTTCGACAGTCCGGTAGCTGGTATAGTTGTTGCTTCCGTTGAACAAGAACTTCTCATAGAACTCGCGTCCAAAGAAAATATGGCTCACGGGGAACGGCTGGACCTGCGATTGGTACTGTTTCTTCACATAAACAATCGCACAGCCACGTGGAACGTACAGCCATTTGTGCAAGTTGGTGATATAGAAATCTGGGTCAATGCTCGAGAGATCTAGTGGAATCAGACCAATTGAGTGGGCTCCATCAACCAGACTCAAGGTGTCGTACTTGGAACACAACTTGACAACTTGCTCGAACGGAACGCGAACACCGGGCATGGATGTGACGGCGTCGACGAAACACAGCTTGTACTTGCCCGTCTTGAGCTCGGCTTCGTATTTGGCGACGACTTCGGAGTCCTCAAGCGGATAATCCAGCTGGATGGTGGTGACTTTGAGATCGTATCTTTCGGCAACGTACAAGATGGTGTTCTTGCAAGCACCGTAGATGGTGGAGGGAATCAAAATGGAGTCTCCTTTCTCAAAAGGCAGAGACTGCAGAACAACGTTGACTCCCGAGGTGGCATTCGGCACAAACGCAATGTCCTTCCAATCGACGTTCACAAAATCGGCCACCAGTTTCAGTGACTTCTTCATTTCCGGGTAAATAGTCACCATGGCGAATAAATCTGGGTCCTCCAGATCATCCAGCAGGTTTTTTTGGTAGTCCTCATAGACGGCCCGAGGCACTGCTCCGTAGGATCCGTGATTGACGTGAGCCCCTTCATTGAGAAGGAAGTGTTTTTTCATAAACTCTTTGCCGAATTGGGGGGATTGACTCATAATTGGTTGTTGAGAGACAGATTTGATCGTGAGGAGGTAGACGGTTCACGAACGGTGTTTATATAAGTCTTCGGAAATAAGTTGAGGAGTCAGTTATCAGTTAAAAAACAGAAAAATTTCTCGGCATCTTTTGTTGGTGAGGCCAACTTGACTTATCTTTGAGTCATCTGCCGAACAGCACGTGACTCATTTTTTTTTTCGTCTTTTATGCTGCGAATATGTCAGAGAAACCCAGAAAATGACTGATTTCCAGTTGTGTTTTTGTAGCAACTAGAACACACGCACACAATGTGCATTTTACTCGCCTCAATTCAACATCCGTCATATCCACTGATCCTGCTGTCGAACAGGGATGAGTTTTTCAACCGGTTGACACAGCTCGCAGGGTTCAAAGACGAACAGTGCACGAGTCTCTCGCCGCTCGATATGGCCAGAGAAGAACACGGAACGTGGATCGGGGTAAGCAAAACAGGCCGACTGGCCGTTCTGGTCAATTACCGCGAGCCAGAGAACGCTGAATATGTGAGCAAAGTGTCGCGGGGGATGCTGCCGAAGCTTTTTCTTGAAACAGACCAGACGCCCGAGGAGTGGGAGAGGGAGATTAGAGAAAAAACCAACGATTTTCGGGACGTTGGTGGGTTTTCGCTTTTTTTCGGTCAATTGAACTATGATACGCGACGCGACGCCATTAGACCGATGCGGATCATCTCGAACCGAACCAAGGCCGACGCCAGGGTCTTTTCAGACGATGCAAAAGAGACAACCGTGGGGTTGTCAAACTCAGCCTTCGACTGTCCGTGGCCGAAAGTGGTGCAAGGAAGAGCCTTGCTCGACGCGACGATCGAGCGGTCGATCGACGCGAAATGGACGGAAGATCGGCTTATTGACGAGCTGTTTGGCGTTCTTTCGACTCCCACTCCGTCCCTGGAGCAATGGGAGGATATAGACTACGCAACAGGTTTCTCATTGATTCCCAACACCGTCTTTGTGCCGCCTCTCAAAAACGCACGTCCATCTGAACAGCAAAGTTACTACGGAACAAGAACGCAGACTCTGATGTTGCTGGATCGTCATGGGAACCTGAAGTACATAGAGAGGAATCTGCACTCGAGTGACGATCTCGCCGAGCCGGCTTCTGTTTCTGTGTTTGATCTCAGGCTGGACAGCTGGCAGGGACCCGGTATCTAGCTTTCTCGTGTAGAGATGTAAAATATTTATTTTTTTTCGCTATCGACGTAGCTTCCCGAAAAGGAAATGTAGTGTTCGATTACAAGTTTCGGTCAAGTCCGGCGATGTGTCGACGCAGCCTGGGCGATATATAAAGCTGGGGGATTTTGCAGATTTGCAAGACAGAAAACGGATATTTTCTGTTTGAAACACAAGATCAAGATGGGTGTGCAAGTTTTGAATGAGAGCGAGTTCCAGGAACAGGTTGTCCAGAGATACACGGGTAAGTAGTGTTGGTGAGACAGAGAGCAATCAGGAACCAAAGTGGTGTAAAGTGGTGCTGCTTGGACACAAAAAGCTGCGGATTTGGATCTGATTTGCTGGAATGCAACGGTTCATGACCTGGTGGTGTCATCTGCACATTTTGTTTTCCAGGAAAGAACCCTGATGATCGGAGATCGGCTACTAACAATTTTCCACATAGATATCATCGGTGAAAAATTGGGAGGTAAGGTCCTTGCCTTTTCGGACGAGTGGTTTGCTGCTGCCGAGAACCTAATCAAGCCAAAAGCACCAATCAGAGATGCCACCAGATTTACGTACGCAGGAGCATGGTACGACGGCTGGGAAACGAGAAGACACAATGTTGAAGAGGCCGACTGGGTCGTTTTCAAAATGGGTGTTTCGTCCGCTTCATTGATCGGAGCAGAAATAGACACTGCATTTTTCAACGGAAACCATGCGCCACACATCTCGGTCGAGGCCGCCACTTTGGCCGACGACTCGCAGTACGAAAGTGCAGACTGGGAAGAGATCATTCCTAAGCTGGAGTGCGGCCCTAGTCAGAGACACTTTTTCAAGAGAGACCAGATCACAGACAAGAAGTACACCCACGTCAGACTAAGAATGTATCCTGACGGAGGAATTGCCAGATTCAGACTCTACGGAACGGTTTACCCGATCATTCCACAGGATCTGACCACCGTTTTGGACACGGCCAGTGCCATCAACGGAGGAGTCTGTGTCTCGTTTTCGGACCAGCATTTCGGCTCGGCAGACAACCTGCTTCTGCCAGGAAGAGGTCACGATATGTCTGACGGTTGGGAAACCAAACGGTCACGTGAGCCAGGTCACGTGGACTGGGCGATTATCAAGCTGGGATTCAAAACCAACGTCACCAAGGTGGTGGTGGACACTGCACACTTCAGGGGAAACTTCCCACAATACGTTCTTGTGGAGGGTCTGGACTCTTCCGAACAGTCTCATAGCGCTTCTGACGCCAAATGGGAGCCGCTGGTTGCCAAGTCCAAGACCGGTCCTGACGCTGAGCACTCGTACGAGGTCACCACTGGCAAGGCCTACAGCCACGTGAAGTTGACCATGATTCCCGATGGAGGAGTCAAGAGAATTCGTGTTTTCGGAACCTTGGCTGTCTGAGGGATATATAAGTGTTTTATTTGTGCTAGAAAATGGAGCATTACGGCAAGAACGGGGTAGATTGGCTTTATAATCCGAGCAAACAAGATGTACTTTAGTAGTGAAAAATTTCCCCAGAAAATGGTTATAAAAAAAAAAATCTCGAGAAAAATAATTACCACAGCTACCAGATCTGAGATTTCTGGATCTGAAGGGTGGAAAGTCATTTTTGTTTGACAGCGATGGACATTCTTATACGAAGACTCGATCAAAGAGTCCCTATATTAGGTCTGGAACTCCAAAAAGTTGCCGTCGAGCACGTTTTCGACGAAGCTCAACAGCAGAAACTCCTGGGTGTTTTGGGCCAGATCTCGCAGCACAACGCCTATTACGCCAAATCGGTGCTCAAGAAGCTGATACAGGTTCTGGAATCAAGCTCAGTTGAAATCTGCGACGAGATGTATGAGAACTTGGCCGAGTTACTCCACGAATCCCCATTGGGACCAGCTGACAACGACGTGATCTCGTACTCGTTGGCTACTAGGGATGGTCAGGACCAGAGGGTTCTGATCAAGGAGGCTCCCAATCTCATCTCTGGGCTTGGAACAACGGGAATGCGTACCTGGGAAGCGTCTTTGTATTTGTCGCAATTCCTGCTCAAAGAATTAAATGACAATAGCGACAGCACGGTTCTGGCTGATTTCCAGGGGAAGACCGTGTTAGAAATTGGCTGCGGAACCGGAATTCTGGGAATGGCACTGGCAAAATACTCCACGCTATGCAAAAAGCTGATTTTGACTGACGGGGACTCACGAATGGTGGAGAATGTGGCTGCGAACCTGGCGTTGAACGATCTTTCAACGGGCCCAAAACTGGGTCTGGCCAAATTGTGGTGGGGCGAGGACGATTTTCCAGACTCTGAAATAAACACCATCATTGGTGCCGACGTGACGTACGACTCAAGCATTATTCCAGACCTGATCCAGGTGATCAACGAGGCAATGACTCAAAACAACCGTGGGAGTGTGCTCGTGGACACGGCATACATTGCAGCAACTGTGCGAAACGAAGACACTCTTGCCGTCTGGGAACAATATCTCGACATGGGATGCACAGATTTGGTCTGGCAATGGTCCGTGTTTCAGAGAAGACAGCCAGGATCAGAAGATGCCGATTCTCTCGTTTGGTATCCACCGGAGACTGCGGAAATCAGGGTGTATCGTATTGAGAGAAGAAGAGACTGTTAGAATCGACGCGACGATTAATTTTTTCGACCCAAGGACACCTCAAACCAGATTCTTGTTAATATTTTTTTTTCCCTCTGTGGATTTTCCCCTGTTTTCATCGAAACGTAAACAATTGAATATCAGGAACGAGGGAACACGCAGACCAAAGGGTATCATTATAGAATTTAATTACTACGGATTGCCACGGGAAAGAACGGAAACACACATCCATACACGGAACATTTTACCATTGCTACATATATAGCGAATCACTAGACGGCACGTTGAATGAAACCCATGAACAGACAACACATCAACCTGATATAAAATGGAGTCTAGCGACTATGAGAACATCTCGATGAGCGTATATAGCCCGTTAAGCTTGGAGCAGACGGCTTTGGTGGCGGGAAAACAGCCGTTGCAGGACCGACGGAACGTGATAGATTCCGTGGAAGTGGAAAGCCCGAGCAAGATCGGGGGAGCGGGAACTGCCGTTACCGGGTCTAGCGAATACAAGAAACTGGAACGATTGTATGGAGACGCGATGATACGGGTGAAGGAGCTGCTGCGCAGTCTTGAGCGCCTTGAACAGGATCTTGTGACGAAGGAGGGCTTGTTGGAGACCAAAACAGAGCGAATCAACGAGCTTTTACAGGAGAACAGGACGCTGACCAGCGAGCTACGGCACGAGAGAGAGCTTAACGAGAAAGAATACTTGAATTGGGCGGAAATTCGATCGAAACAGGAGCAAAAGATCGAGAATTTGAACCAGACGTTGAAAAATTTGATGGAAAACAATCGGTCTTTGGAGTCGATTCAGAACAGCAACATTTCGCTACATGTGGACGATGTGACGCGATACAAGGAGGAAGTTGAACGGCTGACCAAGAAGATAATGATTTTGGAGAAGGAGAACGAGCTAGAGGCTCATTCGAAAGTTTTGATTATTGAGGAGTTGGAGATGTTCAAAGGCAGATGGAAGGAGCTTGAAGAAAAGTACGAGAAACTGAAAAACGAGTATGGCGATCTGATTGGTGAGGTGAGTCTGGCATCGGGTGAGTCGCGGATGTCTTCTGGAATCGGATTTGGCGAAGCCACCGAGGAGAATGACTCCAATTTGGGCGAGGATGTCGGCTTCTCGCTGGCAGACGAGCTGAGACAACTGGGACGAGACAACTCCGAGCCCGCCGTGACGTCCCGGAAGTCCAGTCATCGTCACAGCAGCTTCAACAAGTTTCTGCGCGACATTGAGCTCCAGAGCATTGAGCGGAAACACACGCAGGAGATGATGAAGGTTAACTTCCAGCTGAAATCGCTGCAACTTCAAAACGAAAAACTGCACTCATACATTGGGTTTCTACTGCAACATCTACCCGAAAACGAGAATGTTGAGAACAGCGAGGACGGAACCGTGCCGACAAGAGGAGAATACGAATATTCGGACGAAATTAACATATTGAATGCCAAAAAGACGTTGAAAAGAGTGATACGTTGTGCCTCCGCGTACCCTATCCGGCCCCAGTTCCTGGACAACGATTTGCACGATCTGCAGGAGGAGCTCGATGGCGTTGACTCGGCAGGCAGCAACAGAAGAAACTCCTCGACGGACATCTACCTGACCCAGCGGAGAAATCGTCTTTCGTACAACACCAACGCTTCGATGAGCGACCAGGACAACATTTTTGATGCCGAGCACGACCAGGAGGAAGTCGAGTACGTGGAGCTGGGAGACTCCGATTTCACGATTTCAGACGAGGAGGCCGACACGTCGAAAAGAGACGAGGACAACAATTCCATGAACGTTTCGTTCACGGTGGACCTGACGCCGTCGCTAAACATCAAGAAACGCAAGAAGTCAAAGCTTTTCAAGAGAACGCCGCGGAAACAGCTCCAAAAGCTTACAGTCTTCAACTCGCCTCTGCATAGTGGTTCCGAAATGCTTAGCGCAAAGACGTCAGTGCGAAGTCTGCGCAAGTATGCGTCGAACTTGGCGTTGATTGGAGAAGATCCCGAAGAAACGGTGATTTTCAGCAACCACGCCGAGTACCAGGACGATCACCATCACAGCGACGACGATGATCTGTGTGTCTCCAACGAGGAGCTCGACATGTTCAAGATCGTTGTTCTCCGGCGACTTTTGTGCGCCAAACACCATCTTTTCCAATGCGGATGTCGACACCATGGACTCAAGGGGTACCAAGTGCTGCGGACGATTGTCCCCTGGGGGGAGAAAGGCACGTCGTTTGTCGCGGACGAAGTGGATTGATACATAAATACATAGATTAGATCACAAATGGCAAGGAGTTTTCATACATCAGGTCTTCCGAAGATCGTTTGCACTTACAAACCAGACCCTCAATCTTTGTATGACAGAGTATGGTTGTTTGACGAGATCTGATCTCCGAAGACATTCTTTTGGAAAATTTAAGACACCATGCATTTCCCCACATTTTTATTGTTCGAAAAAAAAAAAAACATTTTCAATTCCTGTGCAAAAAAAAAGTGGTTCGATTTTTAAATCCGTTTTATCGGTCTGTCTCGTTAACACACAATAGTATTTACGACAACAATGGAATCCAGTATGTTGCACCACTTTTTGCCATTTTTCAGGTGCAACTGTGTCTTGTCGCGAATATAAAACCATTGGCAGATCGCATTGTGTTTTCTCTCCTCAAATTCCCTGCGCCAGCATGGCCCTCCATAACTACATCTACTACAGTCACGCCGACGAGTCGGCCGCCAAGATTGCCAGGCCGCACGACCCGCGACCAGAGGGAAGCTCCAAAACGCAGCCAACAACCGTGGTGCAACCAGCAGTCCACAACGATAAGATTCGCAAGTTAAAAAGCAGATTTGGAAAAAAAAAGGAAGGAAACGCAAGTGTATAATAATAATAGATGCTACTGATCTACGCAGATATAACGAAATGATAACAAGTTAAAGATACAATATCAAACAACAAATGAAAGTCTTTTCGATCGCTCTAGTCGAGAGTTCCTGGCAATGCTACCAGTAATAGAATACACTCAACTCCGGGAAAGCACGAACACTGTTCGTCAAGCTTGCTCAGCGATTGACCGAGTAATTGAAGTTAACAACAAGCTCGCCTTCTCCCCCAGCCAACGGCAGTGAAATGTCGCTGGTGTTTCCGGCAACCTCCGCCAGAGCAACCTCTGTCTCCCCGATATCTGTGGCTTTTCCGAACGTGTGGTGAGTCTTGAGTTGGAACTGCAGTTTCGATTCTGGCGGAGCCTTGAATGGTACAGACTCCTTCCAGCTGACAAGGCCCGTGGTGGAAACCTTGGCTGCCTTTGTCTTGTAAATTTCCTTCTGTTTGGATGCAGAGGTCAACACAACCTTCACAAGCAAATTCTCCTTGGCCTTCATTCCGTTCAACCCCACAATCGTCAGTCTTCCCGGGATCGACCCGGAACCGAAACTGGACGTGAACGACGTCAGGTCAGACGACTGTCTGTTGTGCGAAGCCTGAGAGAAGTTTCTGCCCGATCTCATCGACTGTGTATCACCACCATAAGCGTTCGGTGCCTTCAAATCTTCGTTCCCTCTATTAACGTCCATGGAACTTTTCTTCTTTCCACCCAGCTTTTTCATCAGTCCTCCACCAACGGCTCCCGCAGCGCCCAACGCTCCTCCACCAACGTTACCAATGGCGTTGACACCCCCGCCGACAAGTTTCATTGGGGCACCTGCCAGAGCAGCCAGGTCCGCATTAGTACCGGAGAAACCCGGTCTGATGTATTTTGGTGTGAACAGCCCTTCGAAAATAACAGACCCTTGAGTATCCAGTGCAACCTCGAACGGAGTCGTCTCGTTAGGCTTGAGTTGTGAAAGATCCAGAACAGCAGAGCCCAGCAAGTCGTTGTCTCCAGCCACGTCCCAATCGTAAACCACAGCCTTCACTTCCGTTCTCGTTCTAGACTTGACAGGGAAAACACACGACTCGTGGAACACAGGGTCCAAGGTTTTCTTGATCTTGTCCGTTTTGTAAACCTGGCTGCCGTTCACAGTGATCGTAACGTAAGGGTCCGACTTACCGTTTCTGTCGGCAGCTTTCAATCCCTTGGCTCTCAGAATTTGCAGCTGCAAAATACCCGTGTCAGAAAGAGACTCGGAAACTCCCAATGGAATGGCTGTAGGAATGTACTCCAACTGAACTCTCACGGTGTTTCCTTCCAGATCCAGCGAGAAAGGCTCGTAGAAAGCCTTATTCAGCAGCTCGCCCACCTTGTACTCTCTCTCAGAAAGAATGTCCGACTCCTTCTTGACCGTCTCCTTCTTGGAGATTCTCACCAGAACAATCGAGTCCTTCAAGTCCCTGATGAAGGCAGATCCAGCAGAAGAGCCCAAGTGTCTTCCTTGAGCCTTTGCAACAAAGTCAGGATACAAGCGGTCGTCGAACAGGAATTGAACATGTCCATCTGGCTTGAAAAGCTCACCCGAAAGGATGTTGATACCTAAGACACCAGAATTGTAAGTAACCAGTTGCTCCAGGGTCATTTCCTTCTTCTTCACAGTCAAACTCTCGTCTTCGTCCTCTCCCTCGACGTACCACTCGTATTCTTTTGGATTCTTTTGGTACAGCTCCATCAGATGAGCCTGTTCGTTCAGCTCCTCCAGCTCGGCCTCCTTGTCAACCTCCTTTTCAGCCTTCAATTCTTGGAGCTCCTTCTGAGAATAGACAGGAATCGTTGGGTAGAACGAAACCGAGTAGTAGATAGTACCACGTTGTTCTCTGTCCTTATAGACAAGTGGCTTCGAAATCACCTTGGAAGAGCCTTCGTAGGCCAGATAGTTTCCATTGTCGTTTCTCTTGATGTATTTTGCAAGAGAAATCGTGGTGGATCCAACCAGACGGTCGTCGTTCGTCTTCTCAACGTCCATGCACTCCAGACTGATCTGTTGCGCCTCAGACATGATCGGCAAGTAAACAACGTCATCAAAGACCGGATTTAGGTCTCCATCAAAAGTGGCAGTGGTGGCACATACTTTTCCAGCGCTGATGACGTTCACATAAGGGTCGATGGTTCCGATTGTCTCAATGTTCTTGAGATTCTCACAACGAATCAAATTCAATCTCACAGTTCCCATTGGAGGAATGAACGTGGCAACATTCTCCAGACCTGCACTTCCAAGAGGCTTCCAAACAGCAGAAGCTCTAAGACGGCCCTTTCCGGACGTCAAATTGACACGATCATTTCCTTCAAGTCCCAAAAACACAATATCGTTCAAAGAACTGCTCGTGTATTCTCCAATGGTGGTGATTCCATACGATGAAGTGTCCTTGATCAAAATTCTAACCGGAGTGGTCGACTTGCTTTCCACGAGCTTCTCAAAAGAAACCTTGAAGTCTGGCTCGTTAGAACCCTTAACCACTCTCGATTTCGAAACAAGTTCGTCTCCAATATAAATCTCAGCAAAGGCAGACAACTTGCCCAGCATCGACTTAGAAGTGTCAAGATCTCTTCCAGAGTGCAGAGTGAGTTTGAAGATACCGAGCTCCGAATCTGGTGGAGCCTCCTTGCTGCCGTCATCGAGTGTCTTTCCTTCCATAACAGGTAGCCACTTCACATCGAAGATCAACCGTCCAACTTGTTTGTTCTGCTTCTGAATCTTAATCTCAACATTATTACGAACCTCCTTCTGCATCAGATCGAGCATCTCAAAAGAACCTTCTCCTAGCTCAATCGGCTTGCCATTCTTGAAATCCAGCAGCTTGAACTTGAGCTTTTGACTCAAATTGTTCACCAACAAGTTGGTCTTTTCGTTAAACACAGGAGCGTTCGTCTTGGCCTTGATGTCTGTCATGTGTGGGTTCTGAGCGTCCTCCTCAACGAAAAACTCAACATATGGGTTGATGTCGGCGGACTTGAAGTACTCAGCACCTCTCACATTGACTGCAGCAACACCAACAGCCTCAGGAACCATGCTTGCCATGGTCTCCTCAACGTTCACGTCCAGCGAGTTTGGTGCGTACAACATTGGGCCAAGGTTTTGGTGAATCAACGAGTTGACGAACGAGGCAAGTCCTGGAATCATAGACATAATGTCAATTCCAAAAGTGTTACCTCCGACAGGCTTCAATGCATAATCGATGGATGGGGGCTCCAAAAACGAGACAGAAACAATGCTAATGTGAGGGAAGTTTTGTCCGAGTCTCAGGGTGACCCTCATCTTACCCTTAAACGACATGTCTTCGACCAAAATTGGCAAGGAAGCACCAACAAAACCTTTACCAACACGGATACCCAGGGCAACCTTTGGATCAATCTTCTTTTTGAGCTCGTTTTTGGTCATGTTGTCTGTGTCGTTTGGAGTGAAACCGAAATCCCAATCCATCTGGTAAACATCCTTACCAAGCTTGGTAAACGACTTGATGCTCTCGACACGAGGAGCTTTGGTACCCAGCGTGAACTCGTCCAAAGTAAGCTTATCAATTGGAGGAGGAGGAGCAACATCCTTGAGAACTTCATTGGCCTGGGTGATCACCATCTCGGACAAAGCAGGCATGTAAATCACCCAGAACTTGGCCAGAAAGTTGTTCAGCCAGTCCATGGTCTCAATTCTGTCGTCGAGCCCCTCAGAAGCAGAGACACGCGTCATGTCGTCCCGAAGGTTTCTGTTGAACCGACGGAACTCGTTCCGGTACGAGGCTGAGGCGCACAAAAGAACAAATCCCAGCGCAAGGAATCCTCCGCCCAATCTTGCAATCAACCATGCAAAAACACATGTTCCGGTCATCAACGAACAGTTCCAATAGAGATCGGCATAGTATTTATCCTGCAGATAGTACTGAACAGAACGTCTTCCGGACTCCATGTCCAAGTTTTTGAGCTCTGCAAGGTTCGGAGGGTTCTCTGAGTCGATGAAAAGCCCAATTTTCTCCCATGGGAAGTTGATGGAGCCCTCAGGAACGTGCATGGCCTGCATTGGGGTTGCTGTTTTCCGTTCACGCTCGCTTTTCTCAGGCACGCCCGCAGAGACGGTCCCATTTGGAACATCAGATCCTTGTTTGACGCTCAATTTCTCATTTTGCGGCACTTTTGGCGTGCCCCGTGGTGGAATACTGCCATTTGGAACCGTGCCTGCTGGCACTTCCCCTTTTGTTGACACTGCTGGTGCAGCGCCAGAGCTAGGATTGGCATAACTTTCACTTGTCATCACACGTATCCGGTTGCTACACACGCAATTGTGTTACGCCTCAAGGTTTGCAAAGTCGGGTGAGTGTCAATGCCTGCTCTCGGGGAGAGAAAAGAAAACAAAGCAAACAAGATCAACTTGAAATTGCATATTTTTTGAGAAATTCGTCCACACGAATTTCCGGTGTCCCAAAATTACGGGGGATAACCGAACGACGCGCGGCGCAGGTACAGGCACGCGTCGATCGACGTGCTGCGGCCAAATGACCAGGACAGTCAAATGGCCCATCTTTCGGGATTCACGTTCATGAGCGCTACGGGAATCAACTATTAGCGCGATATACAGTCCCGTGTCTGTCGGATGTCTCCAAACGACGTCCGCTTTGACCTGCGATACCGTGTCAAAACGACGTCGATCGACGCGTCGAGAAAATCCTCTTCGGTGATCCACGCGAATTTTGTATTTAAACGGATTACATGAAATATGTGCAGAATATTCTGCTGACATTGACAGGAAGCGTGCTGTCACTTGCAGCAAAAACCACACAAGCCCGGAGTGCGGTTTTTTTAGCGGATCTCTAAGGGCTCGCCGGTTGACACTCTGCGGACATTCGTAGACATCTGTGTCCAACGGTGGACAAAAAGCGCAGACAGAGAAGACTGCAGATAGTAACTTACATCCAGGGGTTCTCGCAACCTCAGTAGTTGTAACTCGATTTCCATACATTCAACTGTGGCACTGGCGACGCTGGAACTCAGGCACCGCTCACCTCGCTCCGCTGTAACGTCTTCACCAACTCCCTCTGTTTGCGCAACACTCCACACCAGCTTTTCTCGTCAACCAGTCCCCTCAACTCCTCTAAAATCAACAGATTGAAGTCCCCGCTGATCCTGGCCAAGCTCTGCGAGCAATAAACCAGTTGAAGCAGCAATCCGTCCTTGCTGTTGGCTCCCAGAGCCGGCAGACTCCCTCTCAGGATGCCACAAAGCCTCAAAACCAGCGACCGGATGAACGAATACAGCAGACTGTTGACCGTTTTGGCCGGGTCTTTCGTCTCGGTGGGGAAAAGCGACTCAAACATAACAACTGTCTGGAAACAGTGCTCTCTAACCACCTCCAAACACCGTTTCAGATACTTGTCGGTCGAGTTCGAGTTCTTCAGCGGCATCAGAACGTCCAGTTCGTTCAAAATGAATTGGTACCGCGACTTGAGGAATATCTTCTGCAGTAGGTCGCTGCTTATGGCTTCTCCTTGCTCTCCAGATTCAGTGCTGCTTTGGAACGGACCAATCCGCTTCAAATAAGTCACAATCTTCACGATCGAAGACTGTCTTAGATCGGTGTTCAACAGCCGAATCAGCCCATTGACCATCTCTTTGATCTCCAACTGCATGTCCTGTTCCACCTTCCTGATGATCGCAATGTCAGAGTATCTGATCGCCAGTCGACGAACATGCGATGCAATTTCAACACACTCCGCATAATGTCCCGACTTGACACACGCATTCGCCAGAGCCGGGAGCTCCAAAATGTCCATTATACTGTCCATGTTCTGCAAAACAATTGATGACGACAACTTTGTGTCCTGTTGTTGCTGAGATTGTTGACTAGACAGCTGTTGTTTCAGCAAATCTCTCCAGCTTTGCTGCTCACCAACATCCTCATCGCCTGTCTCGCCCGCATTCTCGTCCATTCGGCTGAAATTCGTCGAAAGATACTCGCAACACTCCACAAAGTCGTTGTTGAAGAGCGAAACACACTCCTCGTACGTGCGGTTCGACTCCAAAACCCTGTCGAGATTCTTGTAGACAGTGGTTTGCAATTGGGTTTCCAGATTCCGCTGCACAGACTCAAGCTCCGCCACCTGTTCTATCAGCGTCTTTCCCTCGCTCCCATCATCCAGCGACGGCCTCAAGTTCGTGGAAAGCAACAGCTCCGCGTCCTCGGCCTGGTTCAGAAGCTCCCCTAGAAAACGTAGCGAATCGTCCTTGTACGCATCATTCGTCCCCAAGAGCCGCAGAACGTCCTCGGACAAGTCCGGAGACAGTGTCTCCAGAAGGAGACCGGTGTTTGTGTAATCTGTCATGCGAAGGTTGGCGGACAAGACAAGACAACAAAAGGGGATCGAAAATCAATTACGTTTATCTAAGTCAAAAAAATAACCATCTGGTTGGTTACGAGCCCTCTGTCGACGCGTCGACTCCAGTAATTTGGTTACGAGCCCTGTGGCATCGACGCGCCTGTTTTTCGCATTGCTGGCTCGAAATTGTGCTGCTTCTCACAAATATTTGTTTGGCCCCTTGTCTGCCATTTCTCTCCGTTCCACCTCACCAACCCACCCACATCCACCATGGAAGGCCTCTACTTCAACATTGACAACGGGTTCATTGAAGGACTCGTCCGCGGGTACAAAAACGGGCTTCTGACCTCGTCTCAGTACATCAATCTGACCCAATGCGACTCTCTGGACGACCTCAAGTTGCAATTGTCGGCGTCTGACTACGGAAACTTTCTGTCGAACGTGTCGGGATCGCTGTCCACGTCGATAATCGAGCAGAAACTCAACGAAAAACTGTTCGAGGAGTTCAGATACATCCGTTCGCAAGCTACACAGCCGCTGGCACAGTTCATGGACTACATCACGTACGGCTATATGATCGACAACGTGGCGCTGATGATCACAGGAACGATCCACGAGCGTGACAGAACAGAAATTCTCGAACGTTGTCACCCGCTCGGCTGGTTCGAGACGCTTCCGACGCTTTCGGTGGCCACCGACCTCGATTCGCTGTACCAGACGGTGCTCATCGACACGCCATTGGCGCCATATTTCCAGAATTGTCTGTCCGTTGACGACCTGGACGACCTCAACATAGAAATCATCAGAAACACCCTTTACAAAGCGTATTTGGAGGACTTTATGCGGTTCTGCCAGAAAGAATTGCCTGCTCCATCCGACGAAATCATGGCCAGACTCATCAACTTCGAGGCCGACAAGAGATCGATCAACATCTGTATCAACTCGCTCGACACGGAGCTCACTGCAGACGAAAAACTCAAGATTCTGCCCGACCTCGGCCATCTGTCCAACTCGGCATACAAGCACCAGCTTTCGCAGGTGGACGACTTTGAGAACCTCAAGACAATCATCTCCTCCATCGGGGAGTTCAAGAGCTTCTTCGACACCACCAACGACAAAAACCTCGAGGACCACTTCTACGAACACGAAATGAGACTGTGCAAGGATGCGTTCACGCAGCAGTTCACCATCAGCACCGTGTGGGCGTTCGTCCGGTCCAAGGAACAGGAGATCAGAAACATCACCTGGATCGCCGAATGCATTGCTCAGAACCAGAAGGAGAGAATCAACAACTACATCTCGGTGTTTTGAATTCTCAGTGATATTCAGCCTAGTTCGACGCTGTTCGGCCATCTCCGTATATCTTGATATATAACAAATAAAACTGGATATTTGACAAAAAAAAAAAAAAAAAAAAAGCTTGATTGCGTAACGTATTGGGTAACCAAAGTGCTGCAGACCCTGCAGCACTTATCTAGTGTCTTTCTCTATAAAACAACCTTCACCACCGGACCATCGCGCGAAACCTTCAGATACGCATTTCTCGTTCCCGGCTTCTTCTCGAACGGCTCAACAGGGGTTCCCTGGTACGTGTTGGCCCGTGGACACTGGCTCAACTCCAGGAACCGCAGGTTTCTAGCGGTGGACAAAAGCATGTCCACGCCCTGTCTTGTGACTCTGATACATCCGGTGATGTAAAGATTCTCCAAATAAGGCAGTCTTGCAATGGAAACGAGCGAATTATCGCTCACCGCAGAACCGCAGAACGACAAATTCAGCGTCCGCAGATACTTGCAGCAAAGATAAAGAATTGCAAGAGAGTTGTCGGTGAGAACACAGCAGAAAGTGAGATCCAATTCCTCGAGATTCGGACACGACGAAGCTATACTTGAAATCGCGCTGTCGGATAGAAATGTGCAATCCTTGAGAACCAGTTTCTTGAGATAGGGGAACTGTGTCTGGCCCCAGAACAAAAAGCCGTTGTCGGTTATGGTGGTACATCTGGTGAGGTTGAGTGCGGTGAGTCGATCGTTCGCGTTCCGGGCCAAAATCATCATTGTCTTGTCGGTCAGATACTTGCAGTACGACAGGTTGAGGTTGGACAAATTGTGACATCCAAACTTGAAGTCGTATCTGCTGGTGATGAGTCGTTCCATCACGTCGTCTCGGACCTTTCTGCAGTTGGACAGATCAATCGTGTCTAGTTCGCGTCCAACAATGCTCAGATCCATGATCGCCATGGCAGAAACGTTCCAGTTGTTCTTCATATAGAGCTTTTTGATCGAGCCTCTGATGCCGATTTCGTTGATCAGATAGCTGAAAGAAACGTCTGTAATGTGGAAACAGTTGGTGATGTCGATCACCTCTGGCCGGGATCCAACAAAGTTGGTGATCTGGATCAGTCCATCGTCGGTCAAATCGCGGCTCCAGGGCGTCAGGTCAAGAACCTTAAACAGTCCAGATCCAAGATAAAGCAGTTGTTTCCAGCGACGACAAACACACGCCATCCGCATGCAGTCTGCCAGATCCAAATAACCAAAAATGCGCAGGAAAATCGAGTCCGGTAACGGCCCGTTCGTGAGAATCGACGACCGCCGCCGGCCGTTGTTGATGCTGTTGAGTCGCAGTCGTTGGTCGTGCGAAGTGTACTGAAACGGAGGTCTTGGACCGTTCCCAAACCTGTACAACGATCCGGGACTCGGGTTCATCGGCGGAATCGATAGTTGCAACGGTGCGGGCCTCTTGGTCTCGGGAGCAACCATCAGCAGCGGAGGAAGCTGAGGCTTTTTGTCGTGGTCACCACTCTCGCTAGCCGACTCATTGGAGGAAGGCGAAACAACGGTGAAAACAGAGCCCTTGTTGGTCGTGGGAAGTCGTCCCAACGGATCATCGTTTTCAAACGAACTTCCACTAGCAATACTGCTGCCACTCTCGCCACTACCCCACGAAATACGCTTGAACTCCGGAACGTGGCCGATACCTCTATCAGTCTCGTGGTCCGCAATAAGCGAGTCCACTGTGATCCGGTCCTCCGGGGTGATCTCTGTCGAATGGATCATGTTCCCAACGGAGTCGTTCTTCTTCAACCGCTCGCCCGCAGTTCTTTTCATGTCCTCAGCCACCTCTGGATATCGCTTGCACAGATCCTCCAGAGCATTTCCCTTGACAATCAACACCTCGCAATCCGACACCGCGCGGATATCGGCCGATCTCGTCTCCGTAGACGCCTTATCGTGCACGTCGTCGCGCAGAGACGACAGAAACGCCATCTCCCCAAAGTATTTGCCGCACCCTAGTCGTGCAAAGATCTGATTTGGCTTGTCTGGGTCCAGAACCTCCACCTCGCCGTAAACAACAAAGTAGATGTCGCGTCCTGAGTCACCCTTGCGGAAAATGTACTCCATCGTCCTGGAGTGTCGTATCTCCACGCTCAAAGCGAGCTCGTGGAACACGTCAAGAGGAAGCGTCTTGAACAACGGCAGACTCCCGAGAAATTCACGCGCAGAAATCGAGTTGTCTATCTCCGCGTTTGTGGCCATGGGCGTCCATTGGAGCGGAACCACCGATGTCAACGGCGGAAGCGACGGCCCTGGAACCTGATCGTTTTCCATGGCCGTGGACGGACTCACCGGCGTAAACGAGTGGTCAATCCGTCTGGCATACCGGTTCGCAGGCAGAGTTTTCCGGGCCGTACGTTTCCGTTTTTCCTGCATTGCCAGACGCTCTTGGCCCTCGTCTCTGATCAGACGTTCGATCGTCGGATAGTCGGATAAAACGATACTGAGAGCATCTTTGGTCAAAACCCCGAGCAAGACCCTTGTTCGCGCAACAACGGTCGCTGTTCTTGGTCTGTTGAACAGAATTCCAATCTCCCCAAAAAAGGAGCCCGCCGCGAGCTCCGCATAAACCGCCTCTCCGTCTGTGGACGTGACACCTACCGTTCCTCTGAGAATCCAATACATGGACTTGGCCGGTTCGCCGGCCTTAACGATGTATTCCTGCGGATTGTACTGGACGAGCCGCAAACAGCGGCCGAGTGCGGTCAAAAACGCCTTCGGAGCGTTCTGGAACAAAGGAAACGACTTGAACCGGCTCAGAAGCTCCGGGGGTATAGTGGTAACGTTGGAGTAGTCGTTGTTGTCGCTGGTGTTGGCTGCTGCTGCGCCACCGGGCACTTTGGAGAACGATGTCTGTGGCTGAGCAGTGGCAACTCGCTTGTTAGATGGCGAAGGCGTCGAACCACCGTTGCTGTGTCTCCGTTTGCGCCTATGATCATCCTGATATATCTGTCCCTCGTCGTCCGAAAGCGGGGACCGTCGGGAAGGCTTGAAGTTGTGAAGCCTCTGCTCCCTAAGGGCGACTTTGGAGGGTTTCATGAGACAGAGGACCACAAATTTTGGTTGGGAAGAAAAAAGGGGAAACAAGACAAAGAAAGAGACAAAAAACTGGCTAATATTTTATCTTTTAGTTTTTTATGTGGAAAAACCTACTACAAGGTGAAATGTTTTTTTTTTTTGTTCCCTGTACAATTTTCTCTTCTTTGCTCCATGCAGACGCCGCAGCCACCGCAGCCGCCGCCGCAGCCGCACGGCGCGCGGGGAGACGAGGGTCTGGCTAGCTGAACCGAAGTTGCCGCTAGATCGCGAAGGGCGCGAAACACGGGAAGTGCCCGGTGAGAGCAGCAGGACGCTGGCGGGAGCTGGCGGGAGCTGGTTGCTGCCCGCGGGGAGGCTTACGCCTCCCTGCGGAAGAGCCGCTGGGCATCGGAGCGCGCGACATCATCACGAGGCTGCGTTAGGCTGCATTATGCGATGTGTGCAGTGTGGTAAAATTGATTCATGCATGACGGGCTATTGTCGGTTATGTTCTATGCATGATACCAACGTGAGCGAGTGAGCAGAAGTTGAGCAAGATGAGCCATACGGGGGAGCGGTGAGACGGCCGATGAGAACGGATGCGCGCGAAGTGGACGGACCAAAGGGAGGAATACGGGAGGTTTTTGCAGAACAATACTGACAACAATACAGAACCCATTTCACTCCGTCGATTCCGTCTCCCCAACTTGCTGCACGCACCAGACCACCCAGCTGGGCGGCGAGCGACGATCTGTACTGCACCGGACGAGCAACAGCATAACCAAACTGGAAGTTTGGGCTAGTGTGGTTTTTCGGCACTTCCCTGCAGACAAACTGCCGAATATAGTTATTCGATGGGTCTGTCCGGCATCACCCAAAAGAAATGGGCATATGCAGCAAGACAGACTCCGACTCAAGCCGCGCAACGGGTAATGAATAAGTCGAGGGTTCTACAGCAGGGGCATGGATTTCGAGGATACCCGACGCGTTTTCGTCCCCGAGTTTGCGAACAGCGAATAAGGTGATATTGGAATGCTATATGGTGAAAATTTCTGGAAAATGCGTGTCCAATTCCGGTAGATTGCCGCTTCGAAAATCTGGACCGCTTGATTCTGTACAGTTTGAGCACGCTGCAGCACGTTGGTCAGGCCCGCAGACGCGAAATCATGCGATAAATTCGGGCAAGCTTCCCCAATACTCGTCCACAGCACGGACAAACCGCTCATTTTCAATCACCTCGCCCTGTCTGTACTCAACAGGCATCAGTGGATTGCGAACAATCTCGGGCAGGTACACTTCCCTATAGATGCGAGCCAAATCGGTCTGCAGATCGCGACTGTTGGAGTCGCTCAGAGCCACAAACCGCAAGCCGTTCATTGTCTCGTAGAAGTGGCACTTGTAATTCAGTGTCTTGAACGATTTCATTGTGTTGGAGTTGTTGAGACTGCACCCGCTGAAGTTGATGCCAGGCTGGCCAGGCTGGCCGGGCTGGCCATTCTGGCCCGTGCTGGCCGGCGCACTGAGCGAGACCGAGATCTTGCGCATCGAGAACAGCGTTCCAAACAGCAGTTTCGACGTGTGGCTATCGTTTTTGGCGTTGATTGTCCCGCCGTTCAGCAGCTCCAGCACACGTGCGTTCACAGACGTCGACGACCGTGTCTGCGACGTGAGCGACGAGGCGTCCGAGGAGGTCTGTGTTTTGGGTGTCGGCGACGGCGAATACTCGCGCGAGTAGATGCAATTGCAGTGTCTGTCGTAGATCCAGAATGAATAGATGGCCATGGTGGCGATAAAAGTGTAAAACAACTCAGATATACTAGCTGTAAAGGGCTGTTTCGTGTAGTTTTTGCAAACAAATATTTGATTCGCATTTATTTTAAATATTTCGCGGGCCAAAAAAATATTTTTCAGGATAAATGAAATTTTCCACCGAATTTTCGTTGACAGAAAGACCGCTAATTGACATACATCTCAATTAATGTCGGCATTGGACGGTCAGTTACGGTCCAAATTGCTACGATCGTGAGGTTTGCCGAGTTCTCGAGTCCCCGACACTCTCAAAATCCTCCTCAGAGCCTCATTCGTCGGTATATGCTCACCTAAAATCTCTTCTCTGGAGATCAAGCATCCTCAACGGCTAGTTTCTCCCGTAATCGCCCTCGCCCTCGCCCCCGCCCTCTTCAAACCAAAAACTACACCCACGCTTCATAATTGAACAAGTGAGATTCAATACACACGTTTATGCGGTTCCCACAAAACTCTATGAGCCGAGATGGATTCTAACACGGACGACCGTCTCTCCAGCCCCCACAAACCTACAGGGACAGCAGATCCACCATGCCGTTCGAGCTTCCTTGTGGCTGCTGTTGCGACTGCTGTGGCTGTGCCTTTGGTGGCTGTGTGAACCAGTCGTCGTCGGTGGTGCTCGACACGGCCGGCTTGGACGACGTGTTGCTCGACGTGGACGGTGTAGGGGTCGACGTGTGTGCCTTGGTCTTGGCGGACATCAGCAGCGAGCCGAAAATGTCGTCCTTCTTAGGGGCCGGCGTGGCGGCCGGCGTGGCGGCAGGAACGGAGGCAGCGAACGACGTTGGTGCAGCCTGGAACGACTGGAATTGCGGATATTGCTGCTGTTGCTGCTGCTGCTGCTGTTGCTGCTGTGCCGGCTGGCTGTATGAGGCAGAGAGCAGATCCGCGAGGTTGGTCGATGTGGCTGGTGCGGCCGTGGCTGGTGCGGAGGCTGGGGCCGTAGCGCTCTGGAAGTCGTCGAACTCGTCGTCGTCGTCGTCGTCGTCGTCTGCGGTCGCAGCGGCGGCCGATTGGCCCTGCTGGTTGCTGCCGTCAAACGAGAACAGATCCACGCCCTGCGAGCTGGCGTTCACCGCAGAAGTCTGGACGGACGGCTTGCTGGTGCGTGTTTTAGGAGCATCTTCCACGTCGTACTCCTCAAACTTGGACGAGCCTGCGGCCTGTTGCTCCTCGAAACGCTGGCCAAACACACCACCGTCGCCAAACACCCGGCCAGCGTATCCGGCGTCATCGTCGTAGTCGGCCGACGCCGACCCCGCTCCCGCGGCGCCGCTGTGGGACCCGCGCGTCCGGCTGAACGACGACGACCCACCCGAGTACGAATTGGACGACACTGCGCCAAACTTCTTGGCGTTTTCCTTGGCCTTCTTCCTCTCCTGGCGGATCTTGGCCTCGTCGTTGAGCAGTGCGGCCAGCTCGCGGGCGCGGTTGCGCACGTTGATGCCCTGATCAACGCCCTTGGAGTCAATGTAATGAAATGACTTCAACATCGACACCAAACTGACGTTTGCACGGGCATCGTCCACAAATCGCTCCGAACCGTGTTTCACCAGATACTCCATCAGTTGCAGAGACTTGTAAATTTGACGCCACTCGTGCGCCGATTTTTCCGTGAACCGCCGGAAAATCATCGAGCAGATCTCCTCACGGTCTCTGTAGTTGAATGTTCCCCGAGAAATCTCCGCCATCAGACTCGAGCTGGTTCCCCAGGGCTCGTTGTTGGTGGCCTCTCGAACTTTTGCCTCCATCTCGCTGAGATTCAGCACAGCATTCTGCGCCTTGCGCACGTACGCCTTGACCTCGTACAGTGAGAGGTTGTTGAGCGTCTTTCCGAGTGAGTCCATGGTGACAACGGTGGGAAAAGAGACGGAGAGGTGCGGAGCAGGGATGGATGGATTTGAAATGTGTTCGTTTGAACCAGCTAGTTTTGTACGGGCTCGTAACCGGCCAGCGCGGCGGCGCAAACCGACGCAATCGGCGCGTCGATGCGATGGGCTGAGGTGAATTTTTTTCCCGTGAGGCGTCGATCGACGCGGTTATGAGCCCGGAAAGGCCTCCCCTTTGTTCTCTTTTACCCCCCCTGTTCATTTTTTGCTTTCCTTTCCCCTTGTCCGCTCCCCCTGCTCTTCTCCTCCGCAAAGCTGCGATGGCCCAAACGAAACGGCAAATCAATGACATCTCCGACGCGCCCGCGCCCGCTCCCGGCGCGGACCACGGCGATGAGAACGCTGCCGAGAAGACCGAGGACGGATATCTGTCAGATTCAACAGACTCGTCCAGCTCGCCCTCTTCCGATACAGAGCGCAGCGAGGGGCCTGGCTCGGGCAAGTCGCCCGACGTGGCTGACGTTTCGAAGAGCTCGTCGCAGAAACGTCGCACGGTGGCGTGCAAGGCGTGCCACGCGCTCAAGGTGAAATGTGTGCCGTACGATCCCCAGAACCAGCTGGGGTCGTGTGTTCGGTGCATGAAGGCAAAGAGAAAGTGCGAATTCGACCTCACACACGCCCGCAAGAAGAAGAAAGTGTCAGGGAGCGCATATGGAACGCCCAAATACAAGGTTTTGGAGGCGAAAATCAACGAACTGAAGCAGATGCTGGAGATGAAGAACGACATGATCGACAAGCAGGCCAAGACTCTGCTCAATCAGCAGAACATAATGGTGGCAATGGGTGTGCAGCCCGGTCGGTCGCCCGCCACGACGGCGGGGTCGGTACCGGGGTCCGAGGAATCGCCCACGGCAGGCTCCATTCCGTCCGGCTCGATCTCTGTGGATAGCCCCGGAGTGGCAGAGTCGCAGATCAAGCGGTTTGAGAAAGAGATACAGTTTCTTGAAGGAATTTCGAACGACCAGGCAATGATGCCCACGTCGAACATCGTCGAGCTGTCCGAAAAAAGGATGCAAATGTGCAAAGAGCGTCTGGGATACTACCAAAACGACCTCATTACGCGTGGAATAGTCACTGAAAAACAGTGTGAGAAGATGCTCAACTTGTTTGTCACCAAGATTTATCCCTCTTACCCGTTTATCCAGCTACCCAAAGACTTGAGTGTCAGCAGCATGCGCAAAAACAACCCTGTTATATTGTTGGTCGTGGTCTATGTGGCAGCCATTCTTGATAAGGGGCCGGGAGAAATCTCCAGCGAGCTGCAGATGGAGCTCGAGAACCTCGTCTCCCAAACGCTTTCCGGTGAGGTTCTCACCATCGGAGACAAGTCGTTTGAGCTGCTCAAGTCGATGCTTCTGTACTGTCTCTGGTACATGCCGCCCGAGTTGTTCCACCAGCGCCGCTACCACATGTTTAACTCGCTGTGTGTTTCGATGGCCCTCGATCTGGGGCTCACCGGCAGACCGTATTTCTTCTACAGCAAGGAGGAAGGATTTACGAAGAAAAAAGCGGCTTCCAACGAGGAGATCCAGGAGCTCGAGAAAAAGGCCCTGCTCGTCGTGGTGTATCTAATGTCTGTTTCGATCTCGCTTTTTCTGCGGCGTAGAATTCCCGTCCAATGGTCCGACTACTGCGAGCAGACTTGTATCGACCTCGAGAACACGGGCGACTCGAGGTTCCTCATGGTGGCCACGTTTGCCCGCTTGAACAATATTCTTGACAGGATCCACAACGGAATTCACTCAGCCACCGACCAGATAAGTCTGTTCGAATTGTCCAGTGGAAGACACAGATATCTTGTCTCGGAGTTGCAGAGACGACTCAATGTGCTCAAACAGCGAATTCAATCCATGGCGAAAAGCGACGTTCAATTCTACCATTCGCTTATGTCGTACTACTTTTCGGTCCAGGCGTATCTCTACGAGCCGGCCTTGCATAACATCTTTGGCTTTGATATGATCGACCCAGACGGAAAAAACATCCCGCCATTCCTAGCTGACGCCATCGAGAAGTCCACACAATCGTGCGTTTTGACTCTCAGACATTTTCTCGAGCTCAGCGAAGAGGCTGTTACGATCAATCCGCTTTTCCACTCGTCCAGAATCATATACACGGCGGGAATGCTGCTTCGACTGCGGTATCTGAGTATAAGCATCCCTTGTCTCGAACCTTACGGGTTCATGACCGAGGAAACGATGACAGTGATTAAGGATCTCACATCCCTTATCTACCGGACATCCTTGAGCTATCCAAAGAACTATTTCTTGAGCAAGATGAGACTTGTTCTGTCGCTGTTCACACAAACATTTTTGAGCCAATGCAAAACGACATATCGCTCGCTTTTGCTAGAGGACAAGAAGGTGGCAGCTCCATCGACCCCTGGGAAGATGTCGTCGGCCAACCCATCTAATATCCAGCCGTCGCCATTACAAGAACAGGCGTCTTCCCAATCGTCTTCCCAGCTTCCGTCCGCAGTCGTCATGGCTCAACAGAGTTTTACGGCGCCATATACAGCATCATGGAACAATTCACTGGCGCCACAACGCTTCCCTTCGATTTCCTCTGTCGTCCCCCCATCAAATATGCGCTCAAGCCAGCAGTTCGCTCGCATGCCGCCCCTCTCCAACTCCGAACTGGGCTCCCAATCGAACGTTCCGTTCTCCAACCAGCCGAGCCAGTCGCTTCCGGCTTTTCCCCAAACGTATTCGCAGCAGCAGCAGCAGCAAAACACGTCGATTCCGACCGCATTGTCGTATTCAAATCCTCTGAACGCACAATCAATCACACCACAGAATGCCAACATGCCTCCTCCGCTCCTGAACAGACCAGCTCAACAACGTCCTGGTGGCTCGCCCATTTCTCCGCGCTTGCAGCAGCTGATGGGATCGTTTAGCAACGGAGAAGTTGGTGAGCAGATGAACCAATCGCCACTGAATCCTGTGGAGCACTCAGAGAATCTGGAGTACCAGTACTGGGCTCTCAATGACGAGTTTTGGAGCGATCTTTTTCTGAGTGTCGATAGAAATGGGCAACAGAAAGATCACGACTTGAATACCTTCTACATGAATGATTCGCAGAACAAAATCTAGAGAGGAACCCAAACGTTCCCGGTGAGGATTTAAGTCGTCAATCGGGTGCTCTACTTCAGTTTTACTGTCTGTCTAATCCAGCGAATCGCTTGCTCGCTACGGAACTGATGGTGATTATCGAGATCAAACAGGGCCAAAATGGTATGGTTTGGTTTACAAACTCTCTTTTGGCCAAGACATTTCAATCGTTTCGCTGTATTCTATATGTATGATAATTCCCTAATGAACCTCTGTATTACCCAAGTTTTTCCATCCCCCTTTTCATCCCACCGTATCCCACTGTATCCCACCGTGTCTAACTGTGTTTCCCGCACTCTGGTCGTGCCCCTGCTGAAAAATTCCTGCTGTGACTGCTTTTCGCGTGGCCGGTGTGAGGTGTCTCGTCTTAGACGGGACGAAAAGTTTCTGGTGAGACTTTCAGCCCGGGCGCGAACCCCCCACCTTGCGGGTTTCCCACCGGGCGGAAGCTCCGCCATCAGTTCACCGGGCTCGAGAAATTTTTTCGCGTGTGTCTAGCGTTGGCGAGCAGAGTTTATTCAACTTAACATAGGATTGTGTGAGTGTACACTTGTTGAAGATAGATCTGAAACCAAGTAAATAGATTCAAAATGGTGAGCGTATGTGGAGATTATGTTACAACAGACGAGTGAGCACGCAAACAGCAGCCAAACAGCGACAATTTAGGGAAATTTTTGGTTCAATTGGAGCAGTGAAAAATCAAGCTAAACCAAGGTTGAAAAATGCACAAAAGAGCTGGAATTGCCCAGTAATTGCCGTTGGTTTCGTTGTTTTCCGTGTGAATCCCCTTGGTCTGATGATAATGGTGAATTTTTACTAACAAATATCCAATTTTAGACACAAAAGTGGTACCCAGCTGAACAAGTGCCAGTTGCTAAGCAATCCAGAAAGACCTCGAGACCACAAAAGCTGAGATCCAGCTTGGTCCCAGGTACCGTTTTGATCCTGCTTGCTGGTAGATTCAGAGGTAAGAGGGTTGTGTACTTGAAGAACTTGGAAGACAACACTTTGCTCGTTTCCGGACCATTCAAGGTTAACGGTGTTCCACTCAGAAGAGTCAATGTCAGATACGTTATTGCCACTTCCACCACCGTGGATGTGAGCGGCTTGGACTTGGCTAAGTTTGATGTTTCCTACTTTGCCAGAGAGAAGTCTGGTTCCTCCAAGAAGTCCGAGAAGGAGTTCTTCGCTGAGGGTGCTGCCAAGAAGGAGGTTAAGTCCGAGAGAGTCGAGGATCAAAAGGTTATTGATAAGGCTTTGATCTCCGAGATCAAGAAGACTCCTCTGTTGAAACAATACCTTGCCTCTTCGTTCTCGCTCAAGAGCGGTGACAAGCCACATGCTATGGTGTTTTAGGTGGGATGAATATATTAGAAAGTGAAACCGATCTGCGATACCGCCTGTCTGAACAAGTCCAGGGGCTGGGTCCGGCTCGTCCGTACGTGTAGAGTCCTGGTGGGTTGCAACGTAGTGCATTTGTGGGGCGACGACGACGACGCCGCCGTTGTCGTTCTTTAGCGTCGTTTTTTCAGCCGCATAGCCTCTGCGGCTTGACGGCTATTGTTCTACTCTGAAAAAAGAAACGAAAATATCGAAATTTTTTAATTTTCTACTGATTTTTTTTTTTTTTTTTGCAAATTTTCACCTTGTATAAAAAGCGCCTTGGTTCTTCTTCATCATTCTTAACAGAAAACCTTCACCAACCATCACATCACCATGTCAGGATTGTTACCATTAGCCTCTTACAACTTGGAGCTCCAGCCATTTTCCCCAGAGCCATGTCAACCACAGGACTTCCCAGTCACTGTGAGACTCACTCTGGCTGCTGTGAACCCAGACGCCGTTGACGACAAGGAGGAGCCATCTACTCTGAGAATTCTCAAGAAGAGCGTTGCTTTCGACGACTACGACTCTGACGAGGACTTTGACGACGAGTTTTACGAGGATTCCGAGGAGGATTCCGAGGGTTCTGACGAGGAGTCTGAAAAGGTGACCGAGATCAAGGACGATGAAGACAACGAGGACAACGAGGACGACGAAGACAACGAGGAAAACTCCGAGGACGGTTCCGAGGACGACTCCGAGGATGACGAGGACGATGTTGAGGACGATGACGCCATCGAGGAGCACATTGTGTGCACTCTTTCTCCAAAACAGCAGTTCCAGCAGACTCTTGATCTGACGATTCTTCCAGACGAGGAGGTTTATTTTGTTGTTACCGGTTCGTATGCGATCCACTTGACCGGTAACTACGTCGAGCACCCATACGACGACGACGAGGACGATTACTCGGACTCTGACGAGGATTCTGAGGGTGACGAGGACTACGACAGTGACGAGTACGACCTGACTCCGGACGAGGACGAGATTGTTGAGGGCGACAACTTCGATCTGGACGAGTTGGAGAACGTTGACGACGTCGAGGGCAAGATCGAGGAGCTTGTTGAGCAGGAGGAGCAGAAGAAGGAGGAGAAGAAGAGCAAGAAGAGACAGGCCGAGCAGGAGAAGGAGAAGGAGGAGCCAGTCAAGAAGAGCAAGAAGGAGGACAAGAAGGACAAGAAGGACAAGAAGGAGGACAAGAAGGAGGACAAGAAGTCTGTCAAGTTCAACAAGGAGCTTGAACAGGGTCCAACTGGTCCTGCGAGCAAAGACAGCAAGAAAGAGAGCCCAAAGAAGTTTCCTGTCAAGCAGTTGCAGGGTGGTGTGACCATCGAGGACAGAACCGTTGGAACCGGTCCAGTTTGTAAGAAGGGACAAAAGGTTGGTGTTAGATACATCGGAAAGCTCAAGAACGGAAAGGTTTTTGACAAGAACACTTCTGGAAAGCCATTCATCTTTGGTCTTGGAAAGGGCGAGGTGATCAAGGGCTGGGATCTGGGTGTTGCTGGAATGGCTATTGGTGGTGAGAGAAGAATTGTGATTCCTCCAGCCATGGCCTACGGAAGCAAGAAGTTGCCAGGTATTCCAGCCAACTCGGAGCTGACTTTTGATGTCAAGTTGTTGAGCATCAAATAAGGAGCGAGTTTTGCGACTTTTATCACCATTCGGTTTATGTACAGCAATAAATAATAGATCAGCTTGAGAGCGAGGAACGCAGTAAAAAATCGGTCGTGGATGCTGGGATGTAGAGAGGTTTCAGGTGATCTGGCGATGGTTTGTGGTGGTTGATTCGTTCAGAATTGTGTGGCATCGAGTTCTCCAAAAACATTCTGGAAGTTGGTAGCCGAAATAATTTCGCCGAGCTCGGAGAATCTGCCACCATTTTCGATAGCTCGTCCAGAAAACGTTTTGAACTCTTCAGCTGAGGACGGTTTCATCATGGGGACTGGAACTCGTGTTTTCGGCAAAAATTCACGGAATTCTCAACAATTTGAGTCCAGATACACCTTGCAAAATGATTCCCTCCCTCCAATTTCTCCAAATAAATAGATTTTCGCAGTTCCTTAAAGACTATAAAAATAGGCTCAGACGGCAGAACTTCTGCCATATCAACCCTTTTCATCTATCCTGCCGTTCCCACTACGCCAGCAAGTCTCGTTGCCCGTAGAATCCTCCCACAACCACCAAAATCCTCTTCATCACGGTCTCGTTCCGCTCGTCCAACCCTCCTTCAAGCTGTTTTGCAGCCTTTTTCCCCAGCATCCGTAGCACAGAGACGTTCGACGCATCCAGAAGATCGTCCACGCCGCCCAAAACCGCAAAAATCCACTTCTCAAAGTTCGCGTTCAGGTCCTTGTTCAGCCATTTGGTGAAATAAACAATCAGCTTCATCTCCTGGTGCTCTTCAATCACCTGAACAACCAGATCCATACTCGGCTCGTTGTTGAAAACAAAATACTTCCACTCTTTGTGCGACTTGGGCAGATCAACTGCGTCCAGCTCGGTCAATTTCGAGCGGTAATCACTGTATTGTTGTCGCTTGGTCCTGTATTCTTCCAAATACTCCATCGGAAACGTCTCCTCTTTCTCGGCAAGACAATCCTCATCGTCCGCCTCCTCAATCTCCTCTTCTTCTTCCGGATCCTCCTGGACCCCGGCCACTTTCTGGGCATCAAATCGCTGGGCCTCGAGCCTTACCATCGCCAAATACGTGTTCACGTCCTCTGGAACCTGGTCCAAATCTACAGAAGAAACGTCCAACATCACCGGAAAAGCTCTTCGCTGTCCAAAAATGGGATCCAGAGGGCCGTGCACAAATGTTGCGGACCCACTCGCACTAGCATCGTCGCTCTGTCGAATCTTCTCGTTGATTGCCTGGTCAATATTCTCTGTTTCTGTGATAAGATCCGTGCTATCTCTGCGTGTCTTTTTAGGCACATTCTCTTGTTTTGAAAGTAGATGCACCGGATAAGGTGCCAATCCGGGACTTTCAGATTCCAAAATGGCTTCTGAAGCTGTTCGTTTTCCCCGCGGTCCGTCCATTGTTGTACAAAGTCGAAAGAAGCTTGATCTATCCATCAAATAATGAAATAAATTTTGGTACTGGAAAAAACAAATGCGTCGATCGACGTAAATTATGCGACGATCGACTTAAAAATCACCACTCAGCCGATCGACTTATTTTTCACTCCACAGACACATTTGTTTCTTCCATTCTTCCCCTCCATCACGACTATCCGATGTCCAAACGAAAAGCAGACTCAGAACCAACAAACTCAGATTCGAATGATCCATTACAACTCACGTCATCCCCTTCAAGCCCAATAACATGCACCCTGCCTCCTTGCTCAAAATCTCCTTTGACTTTCCAGTCGCAGTCCGAGTTCGAGAACCATTATCTTGCCATCCATTCCAATGTGTGCTCGGTTTGTCGCAGAATAATGCCCTCTCCACATCTGTTGGACCTACACATCGAGGAGAACCATAGCCCTCTGATTGCAGCTCGCCGAGATCGTGGAGAACCTGTTCTCCGCTGCTTCGTGCCGAGTTGTCCCCGGATCCTGTCAACCCACAAAAAGAGGCGTCTTCATTTGGTTGATGCACATGATTATCCGAAAGACTTTCTGTTCAGCATAGTTGACACGGGATTGAACAATGGTCAAACAAGTCTGATTAAAAGACAAAAATGACGTCTTTATTTGCGCAATGTGTAGTGCGCGCTACACAATCTACAACTTCATCTGAAGTCTCTATGTAATCACCAGTATACCGCCTGTAACGATCCATCTTCTCTGTCTTTATAACGTATCTGCACCGCCACATCAATAGTAGTAGATGTGGCGGTGCATACGTGGCTATGTCTGTCAAAATAATTTCGTGTCACTAACACATTGGCTGCAACAGGAACAACGAAGAGGCGCACAGATAGAAATACTCAACACCCTTAGAAAAATGCTTCTTGGTACCATTGAATTGGCGGAAAAAACCTGAGGACATCCAATCAGATACAAGCAGATACACAGATATGGTGAGTATTTCCAGAAGATTCATCAACTCGCTGTCCAATACTAACATTTAATTATAGTCGGGAATTCAAAGTTTGCTCAAAGTAAGAACGTCTCTTATCACTCTGTCAATTCTACCCTACTAACGTTGATTTATTTAGACCGAAAAAGAGGCACAGGAGATTGTTTCTCAAGCCAGACAATGTATGTTAGCCACAAAACCGCATTCACCAACTCACATACTAACTACGTCTAGATCGTGCCCAAAAGCTCAAGGCTGCCAAGTCGGATGCACAGACCGAAATCGAGCAATACAAGAAAAAGAAGGAAGAAGAACTCCAGAAGTTTGAGAGTGAGTTTGCTGGCTCCAACCAACAGCTCGAGAAGGAGGCTGAAGCTCAGGTGAAGGACGAACTTGCCCGTATCTCCAAGGTGGCAGAGGCCAAGAAGGCCGACGTGGTGAAGCTCTTGATTGATGCTGTCACCACGCCAAAGCCAGAGCTTCATGTCAATGTGGTTAAGCAGTAAATATTTGGAAGACAAGCTACTCATGTGACAGCAAACCGCCAACGAACGTGATGGCACGCGACAACAGCCCACCTGTATACGTCTAACATGTGCACTACTTCAACGCAGGATCTCTACATTGTACTTGTTTGTACGGTTGCGGGACGCTGAAGCTTCCAGAGACACAATCCTTCAGAAAACTGGTCGTGTTTTGATTACGTAATATTGGTCGTGTAGCAAGCATTTTTCATCTATGAGCCGCACAAGCTTTGTATCGGAGGGAAGATGGCACCAACTGACCTCGATAACAGTGCTGTATAACACTCATTATTTCCCGCTACTCGCAGACCAGACCCACCAGTACGATTAGAGCATCAAACAGTGGCTTTCAGCTTCGGCTAGATCACAGGTTACGAATTCATGATGATTCTGATGCTGGCTCACATCTTCAAGCTCTTGAATGCGATCAATTCTTGGTTAGACTTATTAGAGCCAGCCCTAGAGAAGGTCATTTTTGGTCCTGTGAAGTTCATTGCTTTGGGACTCCCACAAAAGGGGTTTTGGAGATTTCTTTTCGACAGTTCACGTCCAATATGTATATGTTGATCCCTGGCTCCCCTTTTCTACACCCGTACACCAAGAAATATTACGTAAGCGATTAAACGAGGGCAGGAAAATCTGCCGAGCATTTTTGCTCTATTTTTCTCCATAAAGTGAGGCTGATTCACGTGCATGTGCTGTGTTTCTCCACTACGACACAAGCAGACGACTTGCAAATCAGACCCGGACATCTCGAGATTGTGTGCTGACGGCATGAGTGTTCCAGAAGCAGACTACCCGGAGTCGGAGCTGGCCAAGTACAAGATCGGCGGTGCGGGTTCCTCAGCCACGGGCCACTACGGTTCCACGGGACCGACCAAAATCAAAGTTGTGACCCGACAGAAGGTGCAAACATCCAACACAGCATCCACCCTGTTGCGTAGACACATCTCGGAACGGTCTTGGACGATACGCAACTGGTACAGACACATACATTGGAAGAATTTCACCATTGTGGCGGTGCTTCCCATGATTGGAGTTGGTATTCTGCTGACCCAAAACGTTCCGGTTGTGCATCAGACCCTCTATTTTGCTGCATTCAACTACGTTGTCACCATTTTGTCTATCAACATCGTTTACCATCGATATTGGGCGCATGGAACGTTCAATATAGACAACGACAAACTGGTTCTTGCACTAGCCACACTTAGCTGTGGCGGTGGAATCACTTCTGCGCGGAATTGGTGTTCTTCTCACCGGGCCCACCACCGGTGCTGCGACGTTGCGGACCAGGATCCGCACAATATTAGACGCGGGTTTTTGTTCAGTCATGTCGGATGGATGATTCTGATCCATAATCCCAAGGTTGTTCGGGCCATCAAGGAGAGCAAGCTGGACGAGCTCCCGAACGACACCATCGTTCAATGGCAGCAAGAGAACTATCTTGTTTTGTTTCTGCTGGTGGGACTTGCGGTTCCGTCGCTGATTTGCGGTTGGTTTTGGGACGATTATCTGGGAGGACTGGTGTATGCAGGCTTTGTCAAGACAATCTTGGTCCAAAACGCCATATTTGCTCTCAATTCGTTTGGCCATACCGCGGGAACTCGCCCCTACAACGACGCCAAATCGCCCCGCAATAATCTGCTGCTGAACCTCATCACGCTTGGCGAGGGAAATCTCAACTTCCACCACGAGTTCCCTGTCGATTACCGGAATGGACCCGAGCTCTTTTCCTTCGACGCCACAAAGTGGCTGGTGCGTGTTTTTTATCTTTTGGGGCTGGTGTCGGATCTAAGAAAAACTTCTCGCTCCATCATTGACAAATCGTACGTGCAACAGCAGCAGAAATTAATCGACAACAAACGGTCGCAACTCAATTGGGGAATCTCGATCGACAGACTTCCCGTGCTATCGCCCGATGAGTTCCGCAGACTCGCATCGAGCTCTCCAGACCGCTATCTCGTTGTCGTGTCCGGAATCATCCACGACGTGACCCCGTTCGCCAGAGACCATCCAGGTGGTCTGCCGTTGATCAAAGCGGCACATGGCCGTGACGCCACGGCCGCATTCAATGGTGCTGTCTACCAGCACTCCAACGCAGCCCGCAACCTGCTTGCTACCATGCGGATCGGGGTTTTGGGCGGGTCCGAAACACTGTTCTGGAAACAGCAGCGCATCGAAAACAAATCCGTTCCAATAGACAACGACTCTGGAGGGAACAGAATTGTCCGCAGCGGCGGACAGGCCACTTTGAGCAAGTTGTACGGAGGTACAGCTGGTGCAGCTTAGAAGAAGTGGTGGTGTTTGACGGTGCTAATTCGCTTGGGATACTGAACGGTGTCCATCTACTGTAAATTATTGCTGGGGAGACGTGACGTGTCAAATAGAGGCATCTGAGCCGGTTTATAAACGGTTCCCTTTGCTCTTTCTGTGGCTCTGTTCTTATCAGCTTGATAACTTTTCACATCCTTGCACCAGTTTTTTAATCCAGTTCGCATTTTTTTGTTGTTGATAAAAAAAAATACACAGATCTTTCGAGTGTCTCCCTTTTCTAAAACAACATTGACTGCACCCATTGTATGATATAGAAGCGATCAACAACGGCCAACTTGGACGATTACGTCGAATAGGATGTGGAGACTTGGATTGAGGGCTTTTTGCCATGAAAAGCCGCTGTTTTCTCGGGCTTTCAGCGTCTCCGCTAGACGGATGCAAAAAATCCCCCAGAGCCCCAAGTGGAAACGGTGGGAAGGCAGGACATTTTTGGTCGCTGTGAGCGTTTCCAGTGGACTTTTTGGCTATTCTTTGTCTTTTTATGTTCGCCAGACTCCAGATACGGCCTCAACGCTGGCCATAGAGGCGTGTGAGCCGCTAAAATACGCCTCTTCAAAAGAATTGGCCCAGGGAATCGCTCGAATAACTGCGATCGTTGGAGAACAGAACGTGACTACATCCCCTGGTGAGATCCAGAACCATTCTGGTGACCCGTCCGGGTTTGTCGTTCCGGAGGCCCACGAAAAACCGGCTTTGGTGGTGTATCCAGAGACAGTGGAGCAGGTTTCGCAGGTTGTGAGGACGTGTTACGAGCTGCGGATCCCTGTGATTCCATATTCTGGTGGTACATCGATTGAAGGACATTATATTCCGACAAGACAGGGGATTTGTCTTGATCTGGGGCGGATGAACAAGATTTTGGAGTTACATGAGGAAGATTTAGACGTTGTTGTTCAACCCGGAGTTGACTGGATGGAGTTGAACGAGTATTTATTGCCTCATGGATTCATGTATGGGCCGGATCCTGGTCCTGGAGCGATGATTGGCGGGATTCTTGCCACTAATGCATCCGGAACGAACGCTGTTCGGTTTGGAGCGGCCAAGGACAACATTATCTCGCTGACAGTTGTTTTGGCGGACGGAACGGTGGTCAAGACGAAGAAGCGGCCTCGCAAGTCTTCGAATGGGTACAATTTGACGAATCTTTTTGTCGGGTCTGAGGGCACGTTAGGGATCATTGTGGAAGCCACTTTGAAGCTGCATCCTCGTCCGCAGAACGAGGTGATTGCAATGATGAACTTTCGCGAGATCGGCGATGCCACGCGGGCGGTGAGCGATCTGGTGAAGAACGGAGTGGTTTGCAATGCGATTGAGCTGATGGACGAGCGACAGATGACGGCTGTGAGCGAGATGGGGACCGGTGGAGACAGACATTGGGCTCCGTACAATCTTCTTTTGGTGAAGTTGAGTGCTTCTAACAACGCTGCGTTGAAAGAGACGGTGGGGATTGTCGAGTCTGTGGCGGAGAAAAACAAGGGATTCAACGTGGAAATTGCGTCGGACGAGGCGTCGAGGGAGGATATTTGGCGGGTTCGCAAGACGTTGCTTTGGAATTCTCTTCAATGGGCCAGAAAGATACGTCCCAATGCGACGATTTTACCGACCGACGTGTGTGTCCCCGTTTCGCGGCTACCAGAGCTGATTACGCGGACGATGGACCGGCTGAACAAGGCTGGTCTACTGGCTACTGCTGCGGGACATGCTGGTGACGGAAACCTGCATGTTCTGGTGATCTTTGAGCCCGAACAGACGGCCGTTGCGCACGCCGAGATCAACGAGATGTCGCGACTGGCGATCGAGCTGGACGGAACGGTTTCTGGCGAGCACGGGATCGGGGTCAGCGACAAGCGGGAGCTTCTGGAACAGGAGCTGGGTGTTGAGACCGTTGATCTGATGCGGCGACTCAAGTTTGCGCTGGATGCTCGCGCAATCCTGAATCCAGACCACATTTTCAGGATCGACAGGACAGAAAACAGACGGTGTTGAACCCTGCTGGAACGTTCTGTGGACGAAACAGGGTTATCAGGGGACGACAATTGTCGAGGATTTGGTCGTTTCCATCCCGCAACAGCGTGTATTTTCTGTGCTGACCCTGTTCATGGACTGATCCTCTCCGAAGTCCGGGGAAAATTCTCCGGGACTGAAATTTTGCGGAGAAAAAAAAAGGCTCGAAAAAATCAAGAAATATAAAAATCAAGAAAAAAATCCAACATTAACAACAGCTCAGTTACATTTTTTCTCCTAACATTGACTAGAATTAGCAGAAATACGGCGGATTTTGCCCCAATCATCAACATGTCTCTTCCGCCACATTACATGAACAACGACCCGCACTCGTTTGGGTTTTCCACGTGTCGCGAGAGATGGCCCAAGATCCTGACGACCGCCATCGCCGACACGCAGGCCGAGGCTTCGAAGCTGAACGACGCGGTCGCGGTGGAGCAGAGCAAGCAGATTATCGGAGACATTGAGCAACTTTTGAAGGAGCTCAAGGAAAACGCGCCATTGAGTCCGTTTTCGGTGCAACTTCCTGGATTGGCCTCGTATAACGAGACCCTGTCGGGTCTTGGACCCGTGTCGTGGCTCACGGGACCGTGGTTGTTTTGCGAGTGCTATCTGTACAGACGTCTGGACGTTTCGTTCAAGACGCGGTCTAAATGGACGCAATTTGACGTTTTCAACAGACTCAAGAGAGAGACATTTGCGTCGTCTTCGCTCGGGATCTACGAGCTGATTCTGAGATACAAGGTTCTGAGCGAGCAGATCAAGACACAGGGCGCAGGCGCGGATCTCGAGACGTTGCAGCTGCTTTTTGAGGAGTTTGTGGACGTTTCTCTGTGGGGAAACGCGACAGATCTGTCGTTGCTGGCAAACGCCTCTCTGGAGGACATCAAGTCTGTTCAGGGAAAAGAGGCCCGTGCCAAGTCTGCTCAGAACATTCTGGCAAACGATCTTCCGCAGGCGTGGAAGAGACTCGTTTCCGTGCCGAGCGAGAAGAGAAGACTCGATATTGTTCTGGACAACGCTGGATTCGAGCTTTTCACAGACCTGGTTTTGGCGTTGTTTTTGTTGGATGCTGGTCTGATCAACAAGTTGGTGATCCATTGCAAGACCCGGCCGTGGATGGTGAGTGACACGATGATCAAGGATTACCATATCATGATTCAGGACCTGTTGGACGAGTCGCTTTTCCCGGAACATCGGGACGAAGTTCGGTTCTTCGTCGATGCTCTGGAGAACTACCGAAGCTCGGGCAAGTTTGAGCTGCGCGAGTCGGAGTTCTGGACCATCGACCTCGATTACTGGAACATCAGTGCCTCGGAGACCAAGTACGGTGGCAGAGAGTTGTGGCAATACTTCCAGGATTCTACGTTGGTGATTGTCAAGGGAGATCTTAACTACAGAAAACTCACTGCAGACAGACATTGGAAGAGAAGCACTCCGTTCAACACGGCGATCGGTTCTTTGGCCAAGGCAGGAATCAACATTCTGGCTCTTCGCACGTGCAAGGCTGATGTTTGTGCTGGTCTTCCGGAAGGAAAGGACGAAGAGCTTTGCGAGCTGTGGCGTGGACTTGGGAACGAGTTTGGCGAGCTGTGGTGTGCCAGCGGGAAGTGGGCTGTTATTTCGTACACGAGCGGTGTTTGATGGGAGCAGAGACGGGTAATTAGAGCTGTCTACAGAAGCGGTTTCAGTGGATTGGACGGCTCACAACACCGTTGGTGAGTGTTCGAGTGTTTTTAGATGGTAATTGATTACATAAAGCGGAATGCAGGTGGAACCTCAGATAAACCAATTGCTCTACACTACACCATCCGTTATTTCACGCTAATATTAACTACATCCAATAACATACATTAACTCATGCTAGTATTAACAACATCCATCCTCGTCGGTTCTCCAGACCACGACTTGGAGACACATTAATCCATTCCTCTCTCTAAATCGTCCCTCCCCTCTACCTACTTCTTCACCGGAGGCATCATCCCAGGAAACATAAACGGCATGTTTGGAACAGGCATCGGCATAGGCATTCCCATCGGCATCATTCCGGCCGGCTGTGGCTGTGAGCGCTTGACGCCGTCCTGTTGAGCCTCATCGTCAGCTTTCCGCTTATGCTGAGCCACAAACTCGTCTACCTTGGCCTGCAACTCCTTGTCCTCTTCCAGAGAGTCCAAATACATCTCCTCCTGGCCGCAGTTCGGGCACTTGAAGTCCGACTCCAGAAGAAGATCCTCGATGTACAGCTTGGAATACAGCTTATTGCAGCACTTTGTGCGCACGGGAGTCTTCCAAAGTTTGCCTGTGTTTGGGTCCTTCAACTCGGGATCATCAACGTCGTAATCGTCGTCCTGGGTCTTGGATTCCTGGATCTTTTGGTAGTTTTCCCACGCCTTTTTGTCTGCAACAGCAACCACATACTTTCCCTCTTCATTGACCATGTAGTTTTGGTTCGGATCGTTCAAGATCTCCGTAGGATTGTCGATCGTCTTGAGATGCGACTTAGGAATACCCGTCGTTTTCTTGATTCGAATTCCCTCCCAGTTAGGATCGTTGTTTTTCGGACAGTTTCGGATGTGATGTTTTCCCTTTTCTCCACATTTGTAGCAGATGTAATATTCAGGAATCGTCTCGTCCAGCTTGGTGTTGGCCCGCGCACTGTCAACACGCTGGGCAGTCGCCAAAATCGCCTGTTGCTGACTCCATTGGTCGTCCTGCTGATTGAACATCTGTTTGATCATGTCCTCCTCGTTTCCCGTCCCAGGGGCAATTGTCGTCGCTGTAGACGCCAAAACATCCGTAGTTGCCACCGGCTGGTTCTTCACAATCCGCGGCTTTCCTGCCATATACCGCAAAATATTGCCCTTGCCCTTCTTACCCGCCGACGTGCGCCGCACAAGAACCGTCGATGCCCGTTGAATCACCTCGTTGTCGTCGTTGTACTCGCGGTCCGGGTCCTCGGCATGATAGATGAATACGTCTGTGTCTGTCGAGTTCATCAGCTTGTTAGCCTGGATGATTTCCCGCTTCAATTCGAACGCCGTCAGCCCCGTCCCGTCGAACTTGATCGTCGACATCAGGTCGCTGCGCTGCGACTTGAATCTGTAGTATATCACGGCCATGTTGCGAAAAAAACACAGACAAAAGAGCGTGGTTGTGTGTCTAGAACGGATGATTTTTTGTATTTGTAGCGAAGCTCTACAAAAAAAAATGTTCGACACCCGTGCACCAGAAGCTCATCATTTTAACTAGATTTATCTACAAAAATCAAATTTCAGACAGAAAAAACGCTCACATCTGCTTCCCCAACAACTCCCGCCGCCGCCACCGTCCTCATCCCGCCACCATGAACGGCCCAACCTACTATGAGTTCTACAGAAGAAGCACGTAAGTACAGCCAATTGAGTGTTTCAAAGCCCGTCTAACACCGTCCAGAATAGGAACGTCGCTCACAGATGCCCTCGACGCCCTGATCGGAGACCAGCGCATCCAGCCGCAGCTCGCCATGAAAGTGTTGTCCAACTTCGACAGAGTCACCTCCGACAACCTCAGAGACTCGGTCAAGTCCAAACTCACGTTCAAGGGACATCTTCACACCTATCGTTTCTGCGACGACGTGTGGACGTTTGTCATCAAGGACGTCAACATCAAGTTCGAGGACAACGAGGTGGTCAACGTGGACAGATTCAAGATCGTGGCGTGTAACAGCAAAAAGGCCGGAGAAACATGAACCGTCAGACTCCGCCCGCCTGTTTCCCCGACCTCGCCTATATACATTTCTAACCTCTTAACGAATTGAGCTTTATTCCAATTTCACCAGTAACTCTATAATCACGTTTTCTATTTTCTATGGAACCTATTCGTCTTGCTCAGCAGCCACAGTTTGGCTGGTCTCCTCAACGACGGGAGTTGGACCGTAATTTGTGGCTGGTGCAGTCACGGAGTCTTCTGTGGCTGACACCGTTGCTGACGAAGTTTCCGTCGAGGAGTCTGTGGCAGATTCCGTCGACAAGTTTTCCGCTGTCTCGGTTTGAGAACTGGTCGACAAAACTGTCGATGTCTCAATCTCCGAGACAAAGCTCGACTTTGTCACTGGCTCCACCACAGTCTCTGAATCCTCTTCTGTTTTCTCAATCTCCTCCGTTTCTTTGACTTCCTCAGTTTCCGTCTTCCCTATGGTCTTTTCCTTCTCCTCCGTCTCCGCCTTGCCCGTCTCTACATCCTCCACAGACCCCGTAGTCACCTGCTCCGGCTCCACTGCTAGCTCCCCGGTGGAAGTCTCAGCCACAGCCTCAGCAGATATCTCCGTGAGGGTCCTTGTAGACGTCGAAGTTGAAGTCTCCGTAGATGTCTCTGTAGATGTCTCTGTAGAAGTCTCTGTAGAAATTTCTGTAGAAGTCACTGTAAACTCAGCCGAAGGCTCGGATTTCAAAGAACCAAATTCCTCCACAGAGATCGGAGACTCGGCATAGGCAACCTGGCCCACAGAGTTCCATAGCTCATGAACCTCAGAGCCCGAAACTGCGTAGTCCGTCTCCACAACATTCGGTGTAGATGTTGTGACAACATCCACCGAGCTCGAAGATTCCGTCGATGAAGCAGTTTCGCTGGCGCTCTCCACACGCTCCGTCTCAACTGTCTCTTCCGAGTCAATCTCCACTGTCTCAGTAAAGGTCTTGGTCAGTGTCTCTGTGGAAAGAATCTCGTCAAAAGAAACTTCCGTCAAGACTTCCTCCTCCTCCTTCTCCTTCTCATTTTGCTCTTCTTTTGTTTGCATAACATCGACCGTCTCCTTTGGAGATTCCACTGTCGACGCGGCCAACGCAGTCACCGTCACAATCTCCGTCTCAATCTCAACCACCTTCTCTGTCTGAACCTCAGTCTTGGTCTCCACAGTTGTCTCAGTAGCAACAGAAGTCACCACCATTGTTTCCACGACAGTCACTGTCAAAGGGGCTGCGACAGTCTCCGAAGTCTCGACTACGCTTGTCTCAGTTTCGGTCGACTCGACGGCCTCGCTCAAAGTTCCCTTTGCGCCTGGCCTCGCTGCAGTCGAAATCTCCGTCTCAGACTCCGACTCCGTACCCGTCTGGGTCTCCGTTCCTGTCTCCGTTTTTGTTTCTGTTTCTGTTTCTGTTGCCAAATTCGTTGCCGTTTCCGTTGCCGTTTCCGTTGCCGTTTCCGTTGCTGTCTTCATATCTGTCTCCACATCCACATCCACATCAATGAGAGGCTCTGACTCTGGCTCTGGCTCTGGCACTGGTTCGTCGGTTGGAACAGTTGGAATGTAAGTCGTTGTCGTTGGTGGTCCCTTGACGAAAACGTCACTAGAGGCGATAGGCTGGATAGTGAAGTAGACCGAGGAATCGGTCGGCTGTCTCGACTTATAATAATTGACGAGGCTTTCCTGGGCTTTGTCGATGTAGCCGTTTGTGTACAAGAATTGGGCAACCACAGCCAGCAAAGCAACCAGAATGGCGGAAAGCACAAAGTGGATCAACGAGGAGATCAAAGACTTGGAGTTGCAGAAGTTTGGCGGGATCTCAATCACGTTCACCGTGTTGGCCGCAGAAACAGACGCCAAGAACCGACCGTCCTCGGAGGATGTGATTTTCGTGATGGCAAAGCCATGCACTTTTTCTAGCTTCTTCAATAGTTTCAAGTCCTTGAATCTCACCAAGAGGACAGAACAATCAGAGCCTGCCAAGGAAATCAGCCCGTTTTTCGCATTCACATCCAATGACGTGATTCCTTTGAGATTCCTGGCAATCACAGACGTCTTGGTAACGGCCGACTTGGCCACAGAAAACTCGCCAACGACAATTCCGTTTCGGTTTGACCCCGCAATCACCACAATATTGTTGTCGTAGAACTCGATCTTTGACATGGCAAAGTTCACCTTGGTTTTGAATACAGACCGTCCTGTTATCGTCGAGATGGCCTCAAACGTGCTCGACGTGATGTAACACATCATCTTTCCGTCCGGAGAGATGCTGATGTCCTTGACGTCTCCGGTGGTGACGATTTTGAACTTTTCCTCCAATTCGTCCAGAACGTCAACAATGTACAGCGAAGAAGGGTCGTCGCTCAGCGCAATCACTCCAAGAGTTCCGTCTTTGGTCAGACACGTCAATTTCTGGTAATGGGTGACATTGCTTCCAGGATGGATCTGACAACTCTCCACAAACTTCAGGTGATCGTTGTGGTACTTGAATTTTCTCAAATGTTTGTTGATTCCCTTCTTGATCGACTCGGAGTTCTCGTTGATACCCACAAGAATCACGTTGTTGTTGGCGTCCAAAGACATCGGACAATCCTCCTTTTCGTTCAAAACCAGCTCGCGATACCGCTTGATTGGTTTCTTTGGATGATCTGGCTGGATCAGAAGCGCTGTAATCTTGTTTGAGATCCCATTGTTTCCCTCCCCTCCTCCTCCAGCAACAACCAAAGTGGAGTTGTTAACAAACTTGGACCCGTAGATCGGGTAACCCAGATCCAGCGAGTAGCTCTTCAATTTCACCATCTCTGGCAGTTTCAGGGTCAAAAAACAGTGTTTTGGGCGCAAGAACGGCTCCTTTGCTTTGTTTGAAAGAAAGGGTTCTTAGCTTGTTTGCCTTTCTCTCGCTTTGTTTGTCATTTTCTGGAACAAACAGCTCGAGAATTCGCGGGTCGCGTCGATTCGCGTCGATCGACCATTTTCAAAATATTTTACATTTTTCATCTCCATCTATCACTATCACTATCACCAGTTTATGTACATCTACGTCTGCTCGATTGCCTCGTATTCTTCTTCCACCATGTACTCCTCGAAGTCCGGTGTCTCGGCCAAAACAGGCTCCAAAGACGACTCCATTTGCGGCTCTGCGGTCTCCGTTCTTTCTTCCCTGACAGATTCCTCCTTGACATCATTCTCGTTTTCGTTCTCGTTCTCGTTCTGCTCGACCCCTGCTGCCCCAATCAGTCTCAGATCCTCCTCGTCCAGAGTCACCTCGAACTGATCGTCGCTCAAAGTGAAACAGTAATCGTCGTTACGACAAATAACGTTGTAGCGAACCCATGGGAAACTCTGGAAGTTGAACTGAGGCTCTTCAATCTTGAGATAGTTGACTTTCAGGTCCGAATAAAGCATCGAGTTCAGCTCAAACTCTGCAGTTATCACCTTCAGATGCCGCGAACGCGGCTTGAAAAACCCCCCGAGATTCACAGCCTTTTGCTCCATCTCCTCCTTGATCTTACTGATCTCCGTGTTCAGCTCGTAGTAGAAAAGATCGTTCTTATCCTGTCTGTTGTGATACAGATTATCGAGATGTGTTTGTTGGATCTGATTGGCCGGCAACAGCTCAAACTCGCTCACCATCTCTCCCTCTGAATTGCCCTCGAGCTTCGGAACCTTCCAGGTGATGCAGTTCCTGTCCAGGTTGTGAATCACCGAACCCGTTTTTGTCTTGAATTTGAGCGGTTTGTTGAAGTTGATGATGAGGTTTTCCACCGGAACTTTGAGAGGAACGTTCAGTTTCACGTCTCTTAGCGAGAACTTCCTCTTGAAGTTCGTCGACATTTCCACTTTGATTCGCAACCGGAAAGTGTCTTTCTTCTTAAACACCTTAAACTTGGGCTTTACCATTATCAACGGCTTCAGATTCGTCGTGTTCACAATCTGGTACGTGAAAAGCGTGAACAGTCCGTCGGGAGGCACAAAACTGATGCTGTCCTTATTGACCTCGTTCAAAGTGACACATTGGTGGAAGTTCAGGTTGCTGAAGATGGATTTTCCCGTCGGAAGAGGCGTCTCAGAACTACCGACTTCGGCTACCGACATTCTGGTGAAGTTCTCATTGAGTCCCAGTTTCAGTGTTGGCATTCCACTCAGATAGCATTTGCAGTCAATTTTGCCGTTTATCAGGTTCATTATCACTCTTTTGTCGGTGAAATTGTACTTGAACTTGAGCGACTCGTTGAAATTGATGAAGACTTCGTTCTTGTTGTAGAAAATGCCCTTTGGTCGCCACGAAATCTTGTTCGTGGACGTTCTAGGAATGCTCGAGTTGATTTCCAACTGGGTGTCCTCGTCCGGAGTCGCCGAATCCGTCACAAGCTCCGTGTTCAGAACTTTGATGTACTCCTTTAGAATGTTGTACTCGGTCAGTTGCGGTATTCCAAAGTCCACAATCTCGTCAAACAGCTCGTATATGAGGATGTAGTTGTCCTTGATCATGTCGCTGTTGATGCGAGTGGTCTCTTTCTGCACTCCGCGCAATCCAGAGGTCCCATTTGTAGCCCCCAAACAGTACAAACGCAACAGATCGCCCAGTTTCGACAGAAACGTCACCAGACACATCACGTCCACATTGTTCAGAACAGGAGACAACAGGTACACGTCATCGTACCGCAAGTAGACAAAATGGACCCCGCGATAAACCAAAACGGGTCTTTGAGTCCCGCTTGTCTCGCCTGAAACCGCCTTCTTGAACAGCTCCACTATCACCCGCGAGTCCAGGTCATGTTTGTACTGCCGTTGGATAAGAACGTTTAGATCCTCGTCCAAAATGTAGATCGCCGACGCCATGGGTTCAGAAGCAAACACGACGAGTAATCCGGCTCTGAAGAATCTAATTGTCCAGTTCCAGACAGAATGGCCGGTAATTTAACGTGTTTTGCTGGATGTAGTTGCCAATTGACAGTGATCTGTCTTTACCGAGAGATAAAAAAATTCAGGTCTAAAATAAAATAAACCAAAAAAAATAAAAAATATTCGAGTAATTTGAGATGTTGAGTTCTTTGATAATCACCAGGAAAAACACACATTTCTCCCATTGAAACAGAGCTTTCAGTGCCAAATCTACTCAATTGGACTCATCTCATCAAGTCGATCCCTCAAAATGTCCAAAAAACTCGTCAAACTCACCCTGGACGAGGTCAGATCGAAACTCAATACCCTCACCGCTCCAGGAAACCACCCCAATTGGCATCTCATGGGCTCCGATTCAGTCCCGTTTCTCCACAGACAGTTCAAGTTCCAGAATTTCGAAGACACATGGGCCTTTCTGACAAAAGTGTCGCTGCGGTCGCATCTCACAGGCCATCACCCCAAGATAACTACCCTCTACAACGTCGTCGACCTCGAACTCACCACTCACGACGTCAATGGACTCTCTGCGCTGGACTTCCAGCTTGCCACACGGTTCTCAAAGTACGCCAAACAGCTCGGCGAAAAGCAAGACTAGACCCAACTGTATTTGCACCGCCACCTCATCAGCCACATTCTAGCTTTGGCACCGCCACATATACCTCTGAAAACCGTCTACATTCATCATGAACGACTTGCACAACTCAATTTTCCACCTCGAGAAACTAAACCACCACAAAGCTCAAAAACCCGCGGTGTCCGGCTCACTTAAAGCCCCATTTTTACTCGCCTTTCGCTCGAATCTGAATAATATATTAGACATTGTCCTGTGCGGTCGCTACGTACGCTTGTTTGTTGCGCGAGCTCGGGAAGCTGCACTAGTCCGCCTCGCTGCGCTCTCTGTGCTTTGCAATCAGCTATGCTCTTTGTTGCTGCTTCAGCTTTCTCTCCAACTTCTCAAACTCCTGCAATGCAATCTCCTCCTCTGGGTCCAAAACAGCCTTCACCTCCTCAACTTCCTCTATGTAGTGTTTCAACATGCTCTCGATTCCGTTTCTGAGAGTGTCCTCGCTCAAGGAACACGACTTACAAGCTCCCTGGAGCTTGATGTACACCACTCCGGACTCCGGGTCGAATGATCTGAAATGTATGTCTCCTCCATCATCTTGCAAGGCGGGTCTGATTCTCGTGTTGATCAGTTCTTTGATCTCGTACGTGATGTCATCGTCGTCGTCGCGAGCCTCGTCCATCTGACGATTCAACTCCTCAAAATATTCCTTGGTGAGAACCGGGATGTTCGAATCGACGCAATTTGTGATCACATTCACAACTTTGCTCGACAATGCGGACCATTGCAACTCAGGGTTGTAGTTTGACAGTTCTGGATCCACCTTGTTGACCGTAATGAAGTCCGGACCTATGAGAAGCGACTTCACTCCGTTCAGTTTGAATAATTCCTGTGCGAGCCGTGACTTGTGGTTGGCGTCCGGAAGATCGTCCACCTCGACAGCGCTTGCGAGCGACTCTGGCAAGAATTTGTGGTCTTTAGCGATGAATTTAAGCGCATTTTCGTTTGGCGTCTGAACCGTCTGCAATGTGAGACATCTGATTTGGCTGGCCAGACGGTGGTTGAGACGGCCACAGATGTTGTTTCTCAAAACTTTGTTGCTTATCTTGAACATTTGATGAATATTTGGCTGGTTTAACTATGGAAAAATAAGATCCTTGCTGGTGTTCAAACAAATAGCCTCTTTATATGTAATCTAAATTATCTTTCAGGATCATTTTTTTTAATATTTTCATCACCAAAATTTTCGAGCATTGCCGAAAATCGGAAAAGAATTTCTAGAACGAATGAAAGAAAAGAGGAATGTAATAAAAAGAGTAATAAGTTTTGTGTTGTAAGAAACCTGGAGTTTAGTGGACCAAGATTCGCGGTAAAAGTCTCGTTAAACGTTATATCAACTATAATACATACAATACATATACAAAAACTACAAAACAGAAAAAGATTGGCTGTCCCTCGGACCGTTGTTGTCGTTGCCTTGTTCGCGTCGATCGTCCAGCTCGCGAGAGCAGTATTCGCGTCGATCGTCCGGCGGCAATTTATTTTTTTTGTGTTCGACGCGTCGATCGTCCACTAAGCCTCATCTTTCAATGGTAGCACATTTTCCTCAAAGAAATAGGCTGGGTTTCCCGATAAAATAATGTTTCCGGCAGGACTGTAGTTGCAAACCACGTAGTGGCCATAGTAAGAGCCACAGTCCTTGTAGGCACAGCCCAAAAGAGTGGAGGACTTCCACACAAGTTGAGTGAAATGTCCTGCGTCCTCGACGTAGCCTGGGTCGGAGTAATTGTAGTAGCTGATCTCGCTGTACCAGGCAGTAACTGCTCCTGCGGAGTCAAAGTCGTAACCATAAGCGAGGTTTTCTCCAAGAGACGAGCCGTGCAGATTGTTTCCCGAGTGCACAAGGATTCCATCACAAGTGTATTGATCCGCATAAGACTGTGCCACAGCAGCGACGTCCTCGTCCCATGTCATATCTGGGGTGTCCACATGAAGAGAACGGTAGTAGTTGTGTTTGGCGAGGTAGGTGTTTGCGAATGAGGAGAGGGAGGAAGTGCTCGAGGCAGATGAAGTGGAGGAGGTTGAAGTGGAGGACGTGGAGGATGTCGAGGAGGTTGAAGTGGAGGATGTCGAGGACGTGGAGGACGTGGAGGACGTGGAGGACGTTGAAGTGGAGGACGTGGAGGACGTTGAGGACGTTGAAGACGTGGAGGACGTGGACGTGGAGGACGTGGACGTGGACGTGGAGGACGTTGAAGACGTGGAGGACGTCGAGGACGTCGAGGAAGTGGACGAGCTGGACGAGCTGGACGATGAGGTTGAGCTTGTTGATGTCGTTGGGGTAGATGTTGTGGAGGTTGACGAAGTCGAGGATGTCGAAGGTGTCGAAGATGTTGAGGACGTCGAAATCACCGAACTAGAGGTAGTTGGAGTAGTGGTTGTCAACGTGGAGGACGTGGAAGACGCAGAAGGTGCAGACGTGGAAGACGAAGAATCTGTAGAAGACAGACTCGAACTCCTTTCAACAGACGCCGTTTTGATAACCCCACTGCCGGTTTCAAATTTCTTGGAAAACGTCTCGGATGGATAAACGTATTCGTACTCGATAACCGTGTGGTAGTTAACAAGACATTTCTGCTGCTCGAATGCTTGACCAACTTGGGCCATTGCGGCCAATAAAGCCAGTGCCACTGTAAACTTCATTTTTTCTATACTAGTTCAATGATTCATCCCGATCAATTCCCGGAGCCCAATTGGATTCCCGCCACCACATTATATACTCCGACTAAACCAGCCACACAGTCTAAATCATCTTAGTCTAAAGGGATGGCTGGTTGAAGGATCTAAAATATTTTAGTCCTGCACGTTTATTTACACATCATGCATCTAGCGCATAATTAGATCTTTAAATTCCCCATTAGGCTAAATAATTGACCTGACTAGTCTGCGCGGCGCCAACCTAATGCACCCTGCGAGGCGGCCGCAACCGGTGCTAATTTTTTAGTTTCCGCAAGATCCGCGTCGATCGACCCTCGGTCTGTAATCGCTTCGCGCGTCGATTCGCGTCGCCCCGCGAAATTTGCCAGATACAGAGCTGTCAGCAGACCCACCAGCACGAGAACACTCTTGATGCTTAGAGGCTCCACCACAGAACTCACTAGACTGCTGACCAGAGTTCCGAGCATCTCGGCACTCAGCAGAGAGTAGGATGTAGTTAAATATGGGTCGCGGTTCATGCAGTTCTCCCATTCGCTGCACACCTTCTCCAGGGCAGGAACTCGCGTCCGAGGACCACACCCGTTATCCACATAGCTGCGGCGACACAGCTCGATCTCAAACAGAGTATCGTTGATCCGGCCCTGGACATTTGCGTGCATGTCCTCTTTCACTGTCTGGACCATTTCGTAGGCCAACTTTAATGCAAATGCCGTTGTCAGAGCGTTCACAGCTACCTGCAGATACGAAGAAACCACACGTGGAGTCGGGTCTTCGGTGAGTTCTTGTACATGACTGTCCTCCACAGGTGTGCTGCTACCACCGCCCCACTTTAGCCAATCTGGCATCCCAGAGCCGTAGTAGTGGTGGTGGTGTATCACGACGTTACGTCCGTCGTGTTGTTCTTCGGTGACAGACTCTTTCTGCACCGCCACTCCGGCAGAATCATGCGCCACGTCCCTGTGGCGCAGTCCGGTTCCGGTTTCAGTCTCCGATGGTGCTTCTACTTCGATGTCTTGATCCATCGGTTGTGGTGGCTCCACTGCAGAGTTCGTCTCATATTCCAGCGGAACATCTTCCATCGTGTAGTCGTTCGTTGTGTCGGCAGGTTCGTCAGTCTCCATGGGGACGTCAACGTCATGTTCGTGGTTCACTAGGTCGCGGTCCAGAGACAGCTGTGCCAGCAGCATCTCGTCGTCTCCCAGTGAGTCACTGAGCGATAGAAAGTTGAACTTGTCCATCCATAAAAGACTATTCCATAGCAGTTGGGCTTCAATTTCTCGGCTCCAACACGATTCAGCCAAATCTATTTAGGTTTTTAATATTTCTATTATGAATTATTTTTTTTTCTGATTTTGGTACACTGAAAATTTTATTTTTTTTTTGCAAAGATTTTTACCCTTTTGGGGTGCATTTCTTTACTCAAAAGGCCCCTATAACACAGTTCAAAACCGACTAAACATGGGTTCAAAGCGCAAGAAGGCAGAAAAGAAGAAGGACTTTGTGAAAACAAAACTCAAAGTGGGAAAAACGCCCCAAAATGCAGCTAATCACACCAATACCGCTTTCAACGCCAAATCGATCCATCTCAAACAACAGCTCACAACCTCGTTGTCCAATGAACAGGAGATTAGAAAACAGTTTTCGCTTCTCAAACATCACTCGTCTTCTGCGCGTCAAGAAGTGGTGACCCACATCACCCACGAGGTGGAAAAATTACCCGCTTCTTCTGGATTTCCCTACGACGAGCTGCTCACCAAGATCAAGCCCCTGATCCTGGACCAATCGAAGGCCGTGCGCCAGTCGGCAGTTGATCTGCTCAAACTTGTTGCTTCCAGACAATCCTCGCTGCTTCTGTTGCACCAGAGCTCGTTGGTTCTGTTCATTCTTTCGGCAATGACCCATATAGAACAAGGAATCAGAAGAGATAGTGTGCGGTTTCTCGCTGTCTTGATACAGGATTCTTCTCCTGAGCTTGCAGATGCCGTTGTGCGGGCCCACTGGGCGAAAATCCTCAGAAACCTCATGCAACTGCTTAATTGGACGATCGACAGCTCCAAACAAGGCTCGAAATCAGTCAGCTTTTCCGTCACCACCAGCAATGCGGCATTGGGAACGGCGAAAAGTGCCGCTTTGCAGAAAGAAAGACGTCTTACGCAACTCAATCTACTCAGTAAGTTTATTGAACTTGGCTGTTTGCGTGAAAAGAGAGATCAAATGCCCCAAGAAACAGACACAACAGTGCAAATTCACTCTCTCACGATGTCGTATGTTATTCCTTCCAAGGCCAATCCATACGGTAGTTTGAAGCTGTTCAACTCACTCGAACTTCCAAGCACACAAAACATGGATTCCGCTTTTGGAAAAGGTAACAACAACAAGGATGCCACGCACTCCAACCCTCTAATCAGCGTCGACGGATTATCCTCGGAAGATCTGACCAGTAGACGTGAGATTCTGATCGAGATGTTCTACCAAGGTCTGGTCAAGGGACTTGAAGATGTTCTCAAAGACGAAGCGGCGGAAATCAGAAAGCTTGGTCAGACAATCATGGACGATCTGAACGAGATCAAAACTGATTACGAACAGTCTCAAAACTGATACATTATGGGGTATGGGCACATTTCCGGATGCATTCGCAATTCTTACATGTATATTAGACACTTATAGACTCATTGGATCTTTTCTGGTTCCTGTATTTTGATCGATTCCTCTTCTGGAGGCTCATCGTCGGAGCTATTTTCACTGTCACTGCTGTCACTGTCACTGCTATCGCTGTCACTTTCACTGCTGTCACTTTCACTTTCTTCAACACCCTCAAAATCAACCACTGTTTTCCCCACAAACTCCGACTCGATCGAGACGTAGAACGTTGGAAACTCGATGAACAGTCGGTTCAAAAGAGAATCCGAGAGTTTTGTCTCTGCTGGGACTTTCACAAGCTTGTTTTTGTCCTTTTCCGAGAGCAGAAAGTAGTTCAATTGCGACTTCAACTGCTCGGTTTCAGACTCTTCGTTCTCCGGTCTCCCCAGAGCTCTCGAAAACCGTCTGAACGGAACTAGATCCGAGAGAACTGAGTCTTCTGCATTTTTGAAACTGATGTATTTGTTAATCACGTCGAAATTCGAGTCCACTAATAGCCACTCCAACGTCCACATAAACTTGTTTTTCTTCGAATCAAACATCGATTTGTTCTGGTGTTTTCTGGACATTCCGTCCGGAACAAGTCTGATCCGAACTCCCCGTTTCACCACGACATTCGTTTCATCATCAAAGTTGCGTCTTTTGTTACCTCCCTCGCCCTGAAACGGTCTTTTCCTGCTGTTGATCCGGTTGGATCTCGCCTCTCGCTTTCCAAGTTCTAGACTTCGTCCCAGCTTGGTGAGCAAATTGTAATCTCGCTGAACGTGTGTGGAATCCAGCTTGCCTTTCACAATGTATGTGGTCTTGTTCTGGGAAAGGTCGCTTTTTCCCTCGCAGTTCATCCGCTGCTTGTGTCTGTTAAAACAGTCCAACGAGCAGGTCTTGCGCTCGCATTGCGGACAGTTGTATTTGGACATGTTTATCACACAGATCGAACATGGCTGTTGGTTTATGGGTAATTTCTTGCTCTCTGAAGAGCTCGTGGGCTCTTCCGTGTTTTGTGACATGAATGGCTGGCTCAAGTTTGCGAGATAGTCTTATCAGATTGCACAGAGTAGACAAATCAAAAAAAAAAAAAAAAAAAAATTCTTTCTCGGGCTATTTTGAGCCAAGTTGCACTACTTTTTCTCCAGTTTCCAGTTTCCGTTCGCTGATAAGAGATACTGATAAGAATTTGACCGATCGTCCGGGTGAAACTGCCCTATAGGCAGCTTTGGAAAGTCAATTGGCTCTATTGGTGTGTTTGAATTTCACATTGCATTTGAACGGTCGTGATTCCGGAAACTGTAAGCCATTGTAGTTGCTCCTGCCAGGTCAGATCATATATGGAACGAATTTCATTTTGCTTTATCTATATAATTTTTCGGGTGGCAACAAAAAAGATCATCATATCAAGGGTCTAGAATTGTCCAAGTCAATATAGGTTTGGGCAGAACAATCTGTCTGCATAATTTATTGCAATTCCGATGGAAACCCCAGTAATTTTAGATATTTCATGATCCGTCTTTGCAGTGTAGGTTCAACAGGCAAAACGGAACTGATAAGATTCACCCCGCACAGACCAATATCCAACGGTGTAAGTGTACATCTGATGGACTTTCTCTTTTTCTCCGTCCGGGAAAATATGACAACCATTGTCAGAATGTCGCAAGAAACTACACCGAATGAAACTTCCCAGGCAATTGACGGAAAAACCGTTGACAATCTCTCGAATTCCATTGCAGAATGGTCTTTGTTGGATAACGAGTCGCCAACCCCGTCTGTTGAGCTTGAGGAAACGGTAAAGCAGCAAGAGCTGTCAAGTGGCAACATTGATCTACAAAATAGAGTGGATCCAGTTCTCACCGATTATGCTATGCTGGCCGATATAGCGGACACCATTAATTCTTGCAGTGACCTTTGTAAGTGCCAGTACTCAAGTTTCGGTTGCAGTGAACCCACAGCTATTGATTTTTTGATTTACTGGAGAAAAATCCGACATTTGCTTATTGTGGCACACTCGGAAAGTGAGTTGAACCAAATAGAATCGTCAGCTCCCCCTCATGGGCCGTCAAATGCAAAGCGGGACATCAAGTTAGTGGCGCTCGTCATGCATACATTGAGTTGCAGAAAGTACAAAATTGTTTTTAGTGACTTTGTTGCACAAGAAGAACGAAGTTATCTGTTCATCAACTCGATGCGGAGGTTTCGCAATTTCTGTCTTGTTATAACTGACTGTCAAACTCCAGAAAAGCTGCTTGCCCGTTGTTCTCAATCTAATTATTTGGACGGATATTCATCCAAAAAGTTTAACAAACAACAGTTTGGTCTTCAATCAGAAACCCGTCTTATAGTGTTTGGCGAAGAACTGATGAAAATGGACCCTTCAATAAAAGAAGAAGAAATCATTGAAGAAATACTCAAAAAGCAGGACGAAATACTCGGAAAGCTCCCAAAAGACAAACCTGAATGGAAAACTTCGATACGTTGGTTCGGTCACTATTTGAACAAAGCAAATCAAAATTAAAAACAGCTGTCCTCAACTGTTGTCAAGCTCAGCTTTAGGTGGTGATTTCACTTATTGCAGCTACGTTCATGTTAACTTCCTTTATAATTAATTTTCCAAATACTGAAAACCATATGGATTCATTTCAATCCTAACATAATATACACCCAGCTAATATACCACATCTAATATGAAGACTTGCCGACTTCCATCTTCTCAATAGACAGTCTAAACATTGGACTGAAATTGCATCTTCTGCTCAGCAAAAGCATTCTGTCTCTCGCGAGCTTCTTGCTCTGCTTGCAACCTCTTTTTCTGCTGTCTCTTTCTCTTTTGAGAACGGTAAATGGCCCTAACGATGAGAATTGGAATGTTTGTGATGATGTAAATCATTGTTATTGTGTTTGTGAGTGTTTCAGCTCTAAATCTACCTCCTCCATTACCAGCATCATCTTGCTACCTTTTTATACCAATATTTGTGGAGCTTAAAAAGGTGCCCAAAAAATCTGCCTGTGCCGAGCGCCCCAGATTTTGACCGCTTTGCCTAGTTTTTTCTGCGGGCTTTCAGACATAGCCTCGCAAGAAATACGCAAATCACGGGTGATTCAGGCGCAGTAAACGTTTTCTGGTTGATGAAGTGACACAATCTTGCGTCTCAGGGACCATGAAAGTCATGCGACCGTTTCGAAGCCTTTGAAACTGCTGGTCAGGTCTTATCCAGCGATCGAGCCATCTCAGCCGTTCTGGGCTCCCTGTAATATCTATCAAGAGATAAACAAGCCTTTGTTATCACACCAGATCTTTATGACAGTTTTTTGTGCGTTTCAATGATATCCCCCGGCATAACATCTCAGAATGCCTCAGAATGCCTCCTAGTCTGTCCTCCTTGATGACGTAAGCAGCTCCAGATCTCCAGCTACGCGGAATTTTTCAGCGCAAAAGTTTTTGGTGATTTTCCAGACGCGTTATATTTCACCAGACGTGTGAGCTTGTGATCCTACACGACAGAACAACTCAAACAACACAATGTCGTTGTGGGCAGACAAATACCGACCAAAGGGGCTTGCTGACCTGGATTTTCATGGCGAGATTTCCTCCAGATTGGCCTCTATGGCCTCTTCGGGCGATTTTCCTCACCTCCTGGTTTACGGTCCCTCGGGAGCCGGCAAGAAGACACGCGTTCTGGCGACGTTACGGGAACTGTACGGGTCTAGTGTTGAGAAACTAAAAGTTGACATCAAGGTCTTCACGCTACCTTCCAACAGAAAATTGGAGTTCAATGTGATCTCTTCTCCGTACCATTTGGAGATCACTCCCAGCGACATGGGCAACAACGACCGGATCGTGATCCAAGATCTGTTGAAGGAGATCGCTCAGGTTGAAAGCATTGATTTCACAGGGATCATGACGTCCAGTTCGGAGGGAAAAGAGCGTTTCACAAACAAGAAAAAGTTCAAGGTGGTGATCATAAACGAGGCAGAACAACTGAGTAGAGATGCACAGGCCGCTTTGAGAAGAACAATGGAGAAATATTCGGCAAACATCCGGCTGATTTTGATCTGTAACTCGACTTCCAACATCATTGACCCTATAAAGTCCAGAACTCTGCCAATCAGAGTTCCCGCTCCGACCATCTCGGAGTGCTCTGTTGTTTTTGACAAGATTCTCAGCAAGGAGACGCGGGCCAAACGAGTGTTTCCCGAGAGTTCCAGCGAGAAAGAGGCGATTTTCAGCCAGATTTGCCAGGCTGCAGACAGAAACTTGCGAATGTCGATCATGATGATGGAGGCTTTGTACATGAACAACGACGCGGTCAACGTTTCGACCCCGATAATAATACCCGACTGGGCCGTGGTGATCAAGACGATGGCGGGCGGGATTGTCAAGGACCGCAGCGTTTCTAAATTACAGGAGTTACGCTCGGTTTTGTACGAGCTTCTGGCGCATTCAATCCCGGCCAAACTGATTCTCAAAAAGCTCGTTTTTGAGCTGTGGAGCCTTACCAACACAGACGGTGTTAGGATGGAGATTACGGACGCTGCAGCAGTCTACGACGAAAGACTGTCTCTGGGAAGTAAGGATATTTTCCATTTGGAGGGTTTCATCACGAAGGTGATGGTGATTCTGGAGAAACAGGGTTCGAGATGAGCGAGCGAGAGGACGTTGATAGTCAGTAATGTATTTCTGTGAAGCTGAGAGTGAACGACCGGATGTGGTTGGGTATTGAGGCTAGAGTTTTGGTGTAATTTAATCGAAACGACCGACCTGTAATTCAGGAAACTGTGTGTAGTCTACGAGGAGCCCAATTGACAAGATCGAGCGTTTGAACCCCATCGAAAGACCCCGGAAAACAAAATTATCCAAGGAACATTTTTGATTATGTTACATAATTTTCCATATGTGGTAGCTCAAAAAATTAAATTACTGTGATTTTTGAAATATGTGCAAGAACATCAACTAGTGAATATTCATTTCCCGTTATCCAGCTACAACCCAGCCATCCTGAAACTACATCCAACGTTTCTCAGATTGGTAGTTTGCAATTTGTTCTATGTGCAGTATTTGGTGTATATACATCAACGTCTCGTCCAACGAAAAAAAACCCTCCTTGGACTCGCAGAAATCAGAATATCAACGGAGTGTCACTCCCTAGGACTACAGCCACTGAGAACTAGAAACCAAAAGCTTCGCCCTCTGATTCCCAAATCAATGACTTTCGCTCTTCCCACCTCGTCCAGAGCCGCTCTCAGTTCGCGCTAGTCAGACCTCGTCTGATCTTATCTTCTCTTGCGTCCCGTGAACTCCTTCACGTCAGGGTCCAACGACTTCAGATAGTTGGCGTACTTCTTTGTAGGGTTTTCCTCCATCAAAGTCTTGTAGTTCACCGGCTTTCCCGACTCTTTCACCACCTTCAGACCCAGTCTAGGAGGAGTGTCCTTGTGGATGAACTCCCAGACACCCGGAAGCTTCTCGCACGTTCTTCTCAGGGCATCTTTGGCACTCTGTTCGTGCATTCCGTCAACCTCAAAAACAACCTTACCGGTCGGAACTCTGGCGGCCCAGTGGTCGAAAGCACCCTTACCCTTACCCATACGAGTGGCATTACCCTTGATGCAGATGGCGATGTTGGTGCACAATCTCTTCCAGTACTTGCCGCTCTCTTTCTTCACAAGTCTCACCAGAACAGAGTCTGCTGCCTTCAACTGGGCCGCAGACACTCTGATTCCCTCTGTCTTCAGTCGCATGCCGTACGTTCCAAACTTGAGCGTTGTTCCCTTGTCCGAGCCTCCGGTTCTCACAGTGACTCTTCCCTTCTGCTTCTTCTTCTGTTCCTTATATCTTGGGGCCAGCTCGTGACCGTATCTCTTGGCGGTGCTTGATTTGACACCGCCGAAGCCGGAGATCACCGGTCTCCGTAGACCAAGTCCCCTCGTGAACAATGACTGCAACATGGTGTTTTATTCGTCGACAGAACCGTTGTTCTCTGGCACCGTGGTGATGAATTTTGGTTCTTAGATTTTTTTCGTCTCGACAAAATTTGAGATTTTTCAAAAAGCGGGTAATTTTTTCAACTGAAAATTACGCAGAGACTCACCTATAACCATCATTCCCCAAACAAACCATGAAAGCTGTGCAGACGGTCGTCCGCAGTGTCAATCCGTTATGGAGACACGGAATACGGTTGTTATCCACCAAACCGGACCAGATCACCATCGACAACAAGACCTACAAAACAGATGAATGGACCAACGCGACTCCCCGGATCCTCGAGCTGGTGGGCAGAAACCTGCACCAGGATCCTAATCATCCGATTGGAATTCTGCGTGAGCTCATAGAAAGCAGATTCAAGAACATGGGCTACACTTTCTACAGTGATTTCCGACCAGATGTGTCGGTGTACGAGAACTTCGATGTTCTAGGATTCCCCGAAGACCACCCAGGAAGATCGAAATCTGACACCTACTATCTCAACAAAGATTGGCTACTTAGAACTCACACGTCCGCTCACGAACACGAGTGTTTCACCAAGTGTCCGACCCCAGGTTACTTCATCTCCGGTGACGTCTACCGCAGAGACGAGATTGACAGAACCCATTACCCGGTCTTCCACCAAATGGAAGGTGCAAGGGTGTGGTCTCGGCAGCAGTTTGGAGACGGACTCTTGGACAAGATCCAGGCCGACATAAATGCTTTGCCGAAGGTTGATATCGTCGTCGAGGATACCGTTAACCAGTACGATCCGGTCAGCAACCCTAAACAGGATTACATGACTGATCTCGAGACTGATCTTGTGGCGCAGCATCTCAAGAGAACAATCGAGATTCTCGTGGACCAGGTGTTCAACGAAGCCAAGAAAGCTGCCAAAATTGCCGGATCAGACGAGGAGTATCTCAACGAACCTCTCAAGGTCCGGTGGGTCGAGGCATATTTCCCTTGGACTGCCCCATCATGGGAAATCGAGGTCTGGTGGAAAGGTGAGTGGCTGGAGTGTTGTGGCTGTGGAGTCGTGCGGCAACAGGTTTTGACCAACTCCGGAATCCAAGACACTATAGGATGGGCTTTTGGAATCGGACTGGACAGAATTGCCATGCTGCTTTTTGGAATCCCAGACATCCGTCTGTTCTGGACTCTGGACGAGCGTTTCAAGAGCCAATTCTCGCGCGATCAGATTACCATCTTCAAGCCCTACTCTAAATACCCAGGAACCACGAGAGACATATCTTTTTGGCTCCCGGAGAAGGACTCCAAGGTGGTTCCTTTGCACGAAAACGATCTGATGGAGATTGTGCGTGACACTGCCGGCGATCTTGCCGAGAGCGTCAAGCTGATCGACCAGTTCGTGCACCCTAAGACTGGCCGCCAGAGCCAGTGCTACAGGGTTAATTATCAATCGATGGACCGTTCATTGACCAATGACGAGGTCAATGTGTTGCACGAAAAGTCTAGAAACTTGTTGGAGGAGATTCATGGGGTTGTTTTGAGATAGTAGACCTGTATATAGTTTGAATCCAGACCGCTTCTCCTAAAAGTTGAAGAGGACTCCGATTAATTTTTTCCTGGTGTAAGGATGTCTTGGAAAGTCGACAGCATTTTTATCTATTTGATCATGAGATAGAAAAAGGCAAAATGAGCTCTTGTCTTGGTGATTTAGCCATTTTAGCCCTTGCAAGACACATTTTAACCGTGAAAAATGCGTCCAAAGAGGAGTCTGGTGATTCTCTATGGGTCGGAAACGGGGAACTCTCAGGATTTGGCCTACATAGTAGCCAGGAAATGTCAGTATCTTCGATTCAACACGACGGTTTCGTCGCTGGACGATTTTGACTTGAAGAAGCTATTGGATGTCAGTGGACTTGTTGTCATCTGTTCTACGACTGGACAGGGTGAGATTCCGCGCAACGGTAGAAAGTTCTGGAAGTTCATGTTGAAAAAGAGGCTTCCCAGTGACTTGTTGAACCACATGAAGTTCTCCACTTTTGGACTGGGTGATTCGTCGTATCCCAAATACAACTATGCCATCAAAAAGATTCATGCACGTTTGTTACAGCTTGGAGCGTCGGAGTTGAGTCCGCGTGGTGAGGGTGACGAGCAGTCGGCCGAAGGAACAGAGGCTTTTTACTCTGCCTGGGAGGCTCTTTTGCTTGACAATCTACGGAAATGGCAACCAATGCCCGCAAACTTATCTGAAATTGCTCCTGGTGAGCTTCTGGGTCCGCGGAACCCAGTTTTTGTGGAGAAAAACAAGTTTAAGGTGGCGACAGAGTTGGCTCCGAAGGAAATCGCTCTGACAAGAGTGTCAAATACCAAGCTTATCACGGCCAAAGTGGCTGCAAACAAACGTTTGACGGCGGATGATCATTTTCAGGACGTGAGAAATCTTGTTCTGGAAGACGAAAGTGGCTCGCTCAGTTTTTCGCCGGGGGATACGGTCTCTTTGTATCCGTCAAACGACCCTAAAGACGTGAATGCTCTGATTGAGATCCAAAAATGGGGCGATATAGCGGACTATCCCCTGAGAATTGAAGGCGAATTGCCTGCTATTGAGGGAGGGTTGGTGAAAAAGCTGACTCTGCGTTCTCTGTTGACCCATCATCTGGACATAATGTCGATTCCTAGACGGTCTTTTTTCATGATTGCTTGGCATTTTGCGTCCGATGAGCTAGAGAAAGAGAAGTTGCGGGAGTTTTCGCTGGTTGAGGAGACTGAGCAACTGTACGATTATGCCAACCGTCCCAGACGGTCGATTTTGGAAGTTATCCAGGAGTTTTTCTCGCTCCAGATCCCGATCGAGTACATTTTTGACGTTTTTCCGATCCTGAAGCCACGACTTTTCTCGATTTCGTCGGAATCTTCGTCGTCAGCTGTCGAACTGACGGTGGCCATTGTCGAGTACAAGACGGTGATTAGACGGTTAAGAAAGGGGGTTTGCACACGCTGGATCAAAACATTGGACGTTGGAGATAGAGTGGTTATTTCGATCAACAAGAGTCACATGAACTTTGGAACTGACACCAAAGACCCGATCGTGATGGTAGCTCCGGGAACCGGAGTGGCTCCCATGAAGAGTCTGATCGAGACTGTGGTTTCTGCTGGTCTGGAGAAGGAGATGTATCTGTTTTTCGGAAACCGGTTTTCTGATAAGGACTTTCTATACGGTGAGTTGTGGAAAAAGTTGCAAGAGGCAGGAAAATTGCGACTATTCACCAGCTTTTCGAGAGAGAAGGGAGGATATGTCCAGGACAAGCTGTACGAGCAGAGGGAGTTGGTGAACGAGCTGCTTGTTAAAAGAGGAAGTTTGTTCTATCTGTGTGGTTCGTCCGGAAAAATGCCAATCCAGGTTAGAATCACGATGGAGACGATTTTTGCGGAGATGAATGGATGGGATGAGGACAGGGCAAAAGCGTTTTTGATGGAGCTGGAAAATGGAGGAAAGTATCTGCAGGAAACGTGGTGATTATGGTCTGGACCGACACATAACAGTGCTTTCTGGGAATGTTTTGTTGCTCGCAGCAATCCGATGATGTCTGTCGTTTCCAATTCGTGGTCTTCGCTGATCATTACTACAGAAGTAGTTGTTTAATTACAATAAATACAATTCAGAATGTTAATTGGGCATTAGATAGAGAGCGAGGATATTTTGGGGAGTTCCGGGGCATTTGTGGTGTGCTTTTGGACGGGAAGGTCAGCAATTTCAGGCTTTTCAGAGTCGGAGGTTTCTTGTTCCGAGTTTTCTTCCTCTTCAAAGTTTTCTTCCACCTCCTCCTCTTCTTCTTGTCCTTCTTCGCCATCATTCTCTTCCTGTTCTTCCTCCTCACTCTCCTCACTCTCCTCCTCCTCGCTCTCCCCAATATCCACCCGGTTCGGATTACCCATTTCCCAAATATCCACCTCCTTTCTTCTGTTCTTCCGCTCCTCCTTCTCTCTCTCAACCATCTCCAAATACGTCTTCTCGGCCTCCATCACAGACTCAGAGTCCGTGCATCCCTGATACAGCTCAAAAAGCTCCTTGTTAATCGACAAAAACGCGGCACCATACGAAAAATGCTTCATCAGTTCCTCAGCCCAATCGTCGCGGCCAACTATAGCAAAGCATGCAGCCAGAGCCTCCACACAGTTCAATCTCATTGGCCGGCCATAATTGACAGGATTTGCAGCAACAAGATACGGAAGAAGTCGCTCGTGTTTCCCGCCAATCTTATGGAACGGAATCTCGTCCAATCTAGCCCATGAACATTCCACAACCGCAGCTCCTTGTTGCTCTACCACCTCTCTGTCTTGCGGACAAACCACCGACTTTCCATTCGGAGAAACAACAATTCCCTGGAACTTTTGTCCAATACGGAGACTTTTAATCAGCCCTAATCGCTCGAGCTTTTTTCCGCTGCATCGCTTCGGATCACAGTGGTCGAAGTCCCACATTCCAAGCTTCGTAGGAAAATTTCCTGAACGAGCTACCGATGAAAATTTCACCTCCTGACGACCCTTGCCGTGCGACACCTTCGAATGATGGCCGTTTGACCCACGATTGGAGGTGCGTTTCTTGTCATCTCTCTCCTTGTTCTTTCCTTTGGCCATGGTGTCGTCGATCCAGCAGACTGAATCAGACAGATGTAATCTGAAAAATCCCAGAGCATCAAGATTTTTTTTTTTTTTTTGTGTAGATACATTTTATTTTTGCTACGCCACGCCTTTTTTAACAAAAGATAATTTTTAAGGTCATACTGTGTTCTTGTTCCTTTGTTTCCCTCTTCTGTTCTTCTCCCATGTTGTCCTCATCCTGATGGCGCGAAAACAAAGCAGCCAACAACATCTGCCGCAATTGGCTAACCCGTTTCTCACAGTTCTCTTCAACAACCCCGCAATCAATGACTTCCCCTACATCAAATCAATAGTAAGAAAGATCTCCTCCTCCCCCGAAGACTACATTCTGCTGGTTCCTGACACAAAGTTTCTTCTTTTACACACCGATTACGACTCTGGACTGTCATACAGAGACTTGTGTCACAACACAGACTTCCTGCAATCGCACATCGTCAACATCAACATCAACCCTTCACAACCCCAGACCGCTAGAAAACCCCGTACGCTCGCCACCCTCAATAACAAGGAAATTGTCGCCAAAAATGATACCCTTTCGTCCTTCACAGGTTTCAGACACGCTTTCAGAGTGAAAATCCTGCATCAATACATCTTCAATGCAATGGCACCCTATCTTCCCTTTGGGGCCCAGTTTCATGTCCTCGTGGTGGAAGAGGCACTGGTCGGAATACCACAAGAAAGAAGCCTGCACAAGTTCCAGCTGGAAACAAGCTCCCTGAAGAATGATGCAGACGGTTCAGAGCCTGAAGATTCTCCTGCCTTCGAAGAGATAACGTTTGCTGATCTCATCCGAGAATTCCCCCCTGTTGCCATCCATGTCGGCGAGAAATTCAAAAAAGCCTTTCAAAGTCTCAGTTTCAAATCATCTGCCACTGCTGAAGACCTCGATGCTCTTTTTTTCCAGGTTATTTCCGAAGGAAGTCAAATCTTTAACAGTCTTCCTGATGACGTCTACTCTAAGCTGATGAAGCAGTACCCTGATATTGATCTGCATCAGCTCATCTACTCCTATATTGAAATCAACATCTATGACAAGTTCTGGTCTCACTTCGTGGCCCTCAATGACATCGAGTCCGATCGACGTCTTAACGACTGCTACGAAAAGATGCAAAGTATTAGCTTGACCCAGGTGGGCCAATTTCAATCTGGCGAGGTAGACCCGGACAGAATGATCGAATTCGAAAATCGAATTCGCAGAGCAATTCCAGAGTTTCAGAAATTGGAATTCTCCAACTCCTCGGCCAATAAGTGCGAAATACTGGTCAAGACGTTCCAGGTTTTGTCAGAGTCAGCAACAACAGAGGTCTTAATCGATGCTGACACTCTCATATCTTTGTTTGAGGTGGTCATTGTTTTTTCAAGGGTCCGAAACATTGGCTCTCACTTGCTCTACATCAAGAAGTTCTGTTTTTCTTCAAAGTTGCTGGAGACCGGCTATTTGGGATACGTGGTGTCAACTTTTGAAATCATAGTGGACTATTTGAAGAGCCAGGAAGTTTTGAACCAAATGATTGAGTACTCTACCAAGAACGAGGAGCTTTGGAGTCTCATCAGATCTGTTTCTTCTGACTACAACGAGAACAACGATCTCAATGATTCAAGCGGTGATGGTCCTTCCATAGACAAACTAAACGCAATATTAGAAGTATACCGAGACGGAATCAATGTACTCCCGAGTTGCTTCATAAGAAGTCGCAATCTGCAGGGGGAGTCGTGCCTCATGATGGCGGTGTTGCAGAATAACACAAGACTGTTTGAAGCCATTGTTTCATTTGAGAAAATATTCACTCTTGACGACATATTAGAGGATAGAAGCGCAAATGGCACAAACCTTTTAATGGCCGCACTTCAGCTGAAAAACTACCCAATTATTGATTCTATCTCCGACATAATATTGCAAGCAGAACCTCAAGAAATCGAGAATTATTGCAACGAGACAGACGCACATGGTCGCACCTTGGGGCACTTCCTGATGCATCGTTACCATTATATTCCAGCTTTTGGACCATACATCAACTGGAAGAAAAAAGACAAAACGTCTCAGACTCCTCTGTTCTCTATAGCTCGATGCTATGATCATCCAGACTATCAAAGCCTAATCAAATGTACTTTGGATACAGTCTACAACTGGTACCAAAGTAAGAACGAAAATTTTGATTACAGAGATCATATAGACGGCAAGGGAAACACACTAATCCATTCCATTCGCGACGGAGAGAGTCTAGCATTGTTTTTAGCCACTTTCAAGAACGTGAATGTCAACCACTTGAATGTGCCCAGGCTTACCCCATTGATGCAGTTCATCAAGTACAACAGACTCTCGAATGTCAAGGAAATTCTTAAGGATCACCGACTTGACATGCTGAAAACGGACAACAAGTATTTTCTGAACGCCATGGATTACGTGAAGGTTGACAAGCTGAAGTTATCGCCATTGGATGTTGAAGGAAATAGCACCCAAGAGGCTATATCCGATCGGCCCATAGAGCAAGACAATCAGAACATCAGTTTGCAGATCATGGAGCTGGTAGATTCAACGTTTATTGTCAAGGATTTTCCAGAAGTTGGCGGAAGACTCACAGGAATTGTTCGAGCCAAGTACGATGCCAAGGGAGAGCTGTGTCTCTACTTCAAGACTTGTGAGAGCACAACTAAAAAAACATGGACAACAGTGATTCATTCGCTTTCTGATTTTGTCAAGCTGATCAAACTCCTCAAAATCGAAAATGAATTTGCTTCTTTTGACCATAACGAAGTATGGTTTTCGAAGTGTTTCGGTGTCACAAACAAGACGAACCTCAACCACTCTAACAAACTTCGGATCAACAAACTAATAATTAGTCTGAACGTTGTGATCACAGCGCTAATGCTCAACGGAAACTATTCCAAAAATCAAGTGTTTTGGGACTTTGTATCCCTTCAAACTCCATTGAACGAGATGAAGTATTTGAGAAGGGAACACGGTGCCAAAGCAGTCTCGAACGAAACAAGATTACTCCCTGAGGAGGTTGGAAACTATAAAACGTTTCTCAAATACTCAAACAACGAGCTTCTGAGTTTCAAAACGATAGTCGAAAAGCTATATAAGATGCTGGTCTTCTTAGACGTGAAAAACGACGATTTGAACTACGTCCAGCAGAATTTCCATTATTTTTGTGCCGAATCTACCACGTTGGAAACAGTGAGCGCTAATTTAGACCAGATTTCCATTGAAAATCTGAAAAGGCTCTCGGACACGTTTGCAGAACAAAACGATATTGAGAGGAAGCAAGCTAAGGAAAAGTTTTTCGAAGCTATGAGGCTCTTGAGAAACTCTGTTGTTGAGCTTTCTACGGGCATTGACAAGTTTATCTCGCTGAAGATCACCAAATGGTGGAAGTTGTACGGAGAAATCAGGAGTGTCAACGATGAGTTGATCAAAATTGTGAAGATTGAACGACATGCAGCTGAAAATCAGAATGCCATGGCAGAAGTGGATCAAATTTTGCTCAGGATCGCCAACCTGACCGGATCCGTCGATTCATCAATGATAAACGAGCTTTCGACTAACAACTCTATTTCGCAGGTGACAGCGAATGATCTCATGGTGACCAGTGATTCTGGAATTTCTACGAACTCCTCGTCAATCTTCATTGGACTGATCGAGAAGCGGAGACACAATTACTGTGAAAAGCTGATAACTACCTTCCAAGAATTGGAAAGGGACATGCTTCATCTGAATTCAGCAATCAAAAGCGACTACGAAAATCTGTGCGTACAAATCAGCGATTCTTATGCATTTAAAAAGAAGTTCCTCAAGTTCCACTTTCAGCAACTGGCTCGAGAAAAGATAAGCACTCTGCGCGAAGAGAAGTATGTCTTGGAACAAGATCTCGAAAGCTTCAAAATCGCCAACGAATCTGAAAGCTTTAGACAAAAGTAGTGTATATATAAATACCATGAATCAAAATCTTTACGATCTACCAGAGCCTCCCATGAACTGATTGGCCAGGTTTTGCAACATTGGATTATTCATCAGGTCTTCCATGTTAGGAGTTCCTTCACCACCTAAGCCCATATTTTGGGCCATCTGTCTCAGCTGTGGGTTGTTCAAAAGTCCGTTCATTGCTTCTGGGTTTTGCATCATTCTTTGAGCAGCCTGCATCACTTGAGGGTTATTCATGAGGCCAGCTAATCCGCCTAGACCGCGTGCGCCACCGGCTCCACCGGCTCCACCGGCCCCTCCACCCAGCATACTAGCCAGACTCGACAGGTCTGGAAGACCGCCAGCTCCCGCACCTGCTCCAGCACCTGCACCAGAAGCACTGGAAGAGTCAGCATCTCTGTCAGAAGCCGTGGAAGCGGCGGCATTATCCGAGCCCAAAGAGCCTGCTAGTTGGTCAGTGTACTTCTTCTTGGCAGTTTCATAGCCCTTCTTCATCAAATCGCTTGGCTTATCTCCTTCGACTTTGAGTCCCTCTCCGTAAGCATACATGGCCCCTTCAACGTCTCCCAAGGCGTACTTGGCAAGCCCCATTCTCGACCACCCTTTCGCATAGGTTGGCTCTGCTTCAGTGGCCTTCTCCGCATCCTTAAGAGCAAGATCATGCTTACCGCAAGACGAGTAGGCTGCAGCACGGTTAGACAAATAAACAGCATTGGTTGGGATCAACTCCAATGCTTTGGTGTACTTTTCAATGGCCTCGGCGAAATCCTTCTTTGCCATGGCTCTGTTACCCTCCAGCTTCAAAGCTTCGGCTTTTTCCTTGGTTGCCTCTTCCGCCTCATCGATGTGAACCGGAACAGAATCCTGTGCTTGGCTGGCCTCAACTGGATCCTGGCCCTTCTTTTCAGACGCCAGGGCAGACTCAAGAAGACTTGCAAGACTTTGACCCTTGAACTTTCCAGCAGTCACACTGTCAACAGAGTCTTGTTCAATCTCAAAAGCGTCACCGATGCTGTCAATCGCAAATTCAATCGATTCATGATTGTCCTGCGGAATCACATCACTCTTCAAAGAGTCTTTCAAAAACTTTATAATAAGAGCAGAGATCTCTTTATTCGACACTGACATGTTGCTTGTTGTTCTTCCGGGCTATATTAACAATCCAATCGGCTGTATACACGGATATCAGCACAAATCCTCCACTTTATTTTGGCCGTTATCAGCTTGTCGAAGGCGTCTTCATGCTCGCGCAGTAATCTTTCTTCTAGAAAAAAAAACAAAAAAAAAAACAATTCGCGTAACGTAGTGCCAGGGCCAAAAAAATGAGCCCAAGTTTAAAAAAAATGGTTCCTAGCAGGATCGAACTGCTGATCCCCGCGTTATTAGCACGATGCCTTAACCAACTGGGCCAAGGAACCATTTTTATATCCACAGCCATCTTATGAATACTTGATGGTGAAAGTCACAGATTTACGAAAATGATCAGATAACTACTCGATATCTGGTAACTACTTTCGCTTATTCTACCCAGTCAGTCCTGGTGCTATTCAACTATTGTCGATTGATTCACAGGTTTCTCCTTCAAACCACAGCGTGCGAGGTTTACGAAAAGAAATCTTTTTAATATTCAAGTACTTTAATAAACGAAAGAGGAAGACTCCAAGGCTGCTTGAGTCCAGGGTTTCCAACTTTCAAGAGTTTAGTTTTCTGTTATAGTATCACTCTTCGGATACATGCGAATAGGAAAAATGCACTTTTTACGAAGGTACACGTAAGAGTGATCTATCACGTGACAGTGACGGCGATGGTCACGTGATATAGCATTGCCTTAAAGTCGAATGCTTCAGAGCATGATGACGAACCAAGCCACGAGTACACCACTTCAGATGGCAGGGGGTTTCGCTCAGATGTTCCACTTGGATGAATCAATCAACCAGTGAACTTTGGCATTCCTAATCCTTTGGTAAGCACATCCAGAATCATGTTATCGGTGTCCATCCTCTTAACTACAAATAAGGAGATGAGTTAATAAGCTTGGAACCGAGCCACTCGCAGATATGGGATGTGTGCATAACTAGCTTTCTTCACTAATTTCGACACCTGAAAATTTCAGTAAAATAGCTGGTAAGATCTGCATCAAGCCACCTACCTACCTAGTGTCATTGTTTTCAGGCCTTTATTTCGATGGTTTGAATTGATATTTAAGTACCTAGAAATGCCCAGAACTTCTAAGGCTCTGTTGACTCTATGTTCTCATGATAATTGAAGAGAGCGTTTGCTATACCATCACAGATACAAGTTAATCACAATTACCTTATCACTCATAGATGTGCAGACAACACTGTCACAAATCCAACATATAGTTGGCTGATTGGAGTCTTGAATGAAATCCATAGATCCTGCGAGGTCGCACGACCTGAAGACAAATGAATTGGAAGTTACTTTGGATCTATCTCAACATAAAACGTGTGTTCCATATTGTTGATTCAGACATATGAGGCTTGGTATACATATAATACCTGAAGTTGTCCCAACCCATTTCATATAAATAATGGTGGGTTTGATGATTTTCACTTTCGTTGAAATCATAAAATCATCAGTCAAACTCAAGTCAACAAACAGTTCAATTTTTAGTGTTTTGTGGAACTCCGAGATTATTTCGTACAGCTGATGGATATGTACTCAGACCGCAGTTATGACTCCTTTCAGAAATTCACAATGTATGCAGACCCAGTGTGTGAGTAACTATTTGTTAGGATAGTACTTGCTGAGTAGTAAATTCATCCGACTTGATGTTGAGTATACAGATGTTCCTTCTTAGAACATGGAAATATAGAGTAACAAGACAGAGGAGGAGATCCATCCCTATCTATCCATAGTCAAAAATTTAAGCGATTGCATGAGATTATGGCTGAATGACTAAGGTAACGTCATGGTTCAACATCATAGTATCTTGAAATACTTCAGCACTTTACTAGAGCTCGAGATGCTATCTCATTGATTGGATATAGATCTCAAATTTATGAGGTCACTAAAAGATTTAGAATTGTTGAATTGAAGTGATAAAATCAATACGTCCATACACTATGCTATATATGATAATAAAATGTTTCTCTTCAGAATATAAAAGTTATAGAAAAACAAGATCAAAGGGGGGAAATCCACCCCTATTTATGGATGAAATCTAAGCGATTGCGTGATACTGTGGATCAATCACGCAATCAGTGACGTCATTGTATGACATCCACTGCCTCGAAGTCAAGGTAGCTCAACTAGTCCTATCTTGGACTAATTTAGTATATGCTTCAAAAATTTTTCGGTCAAATTAGGAAGTATATTTGTTTGCTTGAGTTGTCTGGGATGGTGGGATGGCCAAATGAAAAATCTCATAGTTGTTGGATTTGTGACAGTCTTGTCTGAACATCCATGATTGATAACTTATTTGAGGACACTTAAAATGTTTGTAAAGAAATAATAAATTTTTTTTTTCTTCAACTGTTGGAATATTGTACTTCACAATGTTCTCGACTGATTCATCTAAGTGAAACTCCAGCCATCGGAGTGAAACTCCCAGCCATCGGAGTGAAACTCCCAGCCATCTGTAGGCTAAAAGATGAATTAACAAATTAACGTTTAAGATTCCAACATCAGCCCAGCCTTCTCTACTGACAATGACACCTCCTAATTTCAGTTGGATAGTTGGCAAGAATTGAATCAAGCCATCTAGTGTCATTGTTTCAGACCTTTGACTTCGA